>JAVJAQ010002782.1:73398-273993 GCA_032362365.1 Zygogramma bicolorata | reverse complement strand
AAGTGGAAATGAGGAACCGGAATTAAAAAAATGTTCCCTTTTTTTTTATTTTATCTGATAGAGCATGAAAATCTGTTCACAAAAATGCCCTTCTGACCTCTATCCTTCCACTATTTTTTTTTAAAACCTCTTCTGTGTAACGAAAAATATCAAATGCTGACGTCAACACTTTCATTCATAAATACAACCATATGAAGTTGGGTTTTGGTAAGCCACACCCCTCCTATTTAATGAATGAATATATTAGAGGAATTTCATTTTTACAAGTTGCAGGAACTTATTACTGTTGACATTCTTTTGCGATGGGGAAGAATTCGCCATTTTTCATGTTATTTCGCGCTTCAACGGAAAATTTCCCGAAATTATGGCATCGAAGAGTGATTTTGTGAAGTTTTGTTTGGTAACTGAGTGCAAGAACAACTCTAAAGTTTCCGCAAATAAGTACTTTTTTCTGTTGCCGTTCGATTCATCGAGGAGGAATGCCTGGTTAACTGCTTTGAATGGGTGTGATAGGGTTTCTAAAAAAGTTAGGGCCTACGTTTGCGAGGATCATTTCAACGTAAGTGAAAATTGTGATTCGGTTTAGGAATTGATCGTATAAAATACTCTTGAACTGATTGCTTGTTTCTGTAACAATACCTAAAAATTAATCCAAATTATAACTAGAGTTCAAAACTAGCCATCCACAAACACGTTCGTGTAGTTGTAACTACTACTATAAGAAATAATAATGAATATGACTCCAAGAAAGTGTTCATTGAATTGATATTTATTATAGAATTTGGCTAGGCTTAGCTTTAAGGTATTGTAGCAAGATCACACTCGAAATCACATACCTTTTTTTAGTGGGAAGAAGATGCAGAGAATTTTTTGAAAGTGAAATTGATGAATCATACACCTAGATTGAAGAAGGATGTTGTGCCAAGTATATCTGTGTCTGGTCCGGGTGAGAATGGAGTTGAAATGAAACGAAAACAACCAGCTGAGGTGAGTGAAAAAATTCAGCTTGAATTCATATTCTGGCCCATTGATCTGTTACGAAAAGAAACAATGACTGAGTAATATGTATTCGTAAGTACCCAACAAATTTCAATAATAGTGCTGCTTATGCTATTTCACAGTTTTTCTGTTTAGAAGTATTTTTATGTATTATATTCATTATAGTGGCTCGTTTATTCCTTTTCTAATGAAATTCAAGTTTAATTTCACATACTCATGTCTCAATGGAGTTTTTATCGATGAAATGTATCATCATTTGGATGTAATCTAACAGAGACATTGGAATAACTACAAATAAAAACATATATTGTAAGAGTAGAATAAATACAGACAAAAGATTACCACCAGCTTGTGGTTATTGGAGTTGTATGTGTTACAGTTTATTCGTTGTTGCATACCATTCAGATTAATTGCATTTAATATTGTTTCTTTCTCTCAAAGCAAGGGTGGCTGACTCATTTTCTCTTCTCTGATAATATACTCATGACTCACCGGAGTTTTTATATCAGTACATTATTGCTGAACACTCAATTAAGATCAACAAACATTTCAGGTGAACAAGGACCATCTTGAGCAACCTGTGCCAGCTAAATGTGAAAGAGGTCCAAAGAGCAATGATGTGCATAGTCAAAAACTATCCAGTTCCACCTACTCTGCAAGCAGTACCTATTGATACAAGATCAGCAACATATAAATATTCTGACTATGACCCTGATTCTTCCGATTCTGCTTGTGGTGATATCCACAATTTTCTACAACATACTCTCACCTGCAGAAGTGAGGGAATCCAAGAGAATAGCTGCTATGAGAATACATGTCGAAAGAGTTATCGGGAGGCTGAGGAATTTTAAAATGTTAGAACCCCATTCTTGCATAGATCATAATCACATACAGTTATTGGATTATATTGTTGTCATTGCTTGTGGAATCATTAATTTTCAGGACCCTCTGTTCAGAAATTGATTACACACTTTTAGATGTGTAATTTTCAAAGCAGTTATTTGTGTGAAAGGTGTTTTTTTTGGAATGTCAGTTGTTTAGCACTATGGCTTGCAAACTGAGTAACCGATTTATTTAAAAATTGTTTTTCCCTGAATATTGAAAAATCCTCATATTGAATACTTTGATGAGTTGTATGTATTGTGATTGAGTTTTTGAATAATTCAAAGGTCTTTTTTTTGCATTTCAATGTTTATATCTCTAAACAGGACAATTTGTGGAAATATTGCTATAGCATGGAAAACGTTTTATCTCTTATGAAATAATTTCATAGTGATTGTATTTTAACTCTCCAATTTAATTTATTCACTGTCGAGTTGTTCATTAGTCATACGTTCTGCTCACCACTTACCTTATATATAAAAAATTTGTATTATTATACTAGTTTAATACACAAATGTAATCCAAAACTATGTTCATGAGATGCTCAGGGTACCATGTATCAGAAATATTATCACCTATTTTGAAATTTGAAAACTGTGTACAAATAAATAGATTTTATATTCATATTTTTTCTCAAACCTCAATTTATATAACATGCCCACATAAAATTCTATTCATTTTCAATCATTTGAAATATCATCTCATGGTAAACTGAAATATAAAACTGATTTGAAAATTGATTGATTGTTTAGTATAATTTTTTGAATGCTTATTTGTATATCTTTTAATAATTTTGCATCATTACTTTTGGTATATTTTTTTTCCTACTTATTCAGTCATGTATTTCATTTTATTGGTAATTATTTTTTATGCTCTAAATGAACTATCCTTTAAAAAAAAATTGCTTTCAATATGAACATAGTTGAAATTGTAATAATATTTATAGAAACTAATTCAATTATTAATATAAGTATATATATATATATATATATATATATACATATATATTATATATATATATATATATTATACATATATATTATAAGGAGAGAGATTGGGACCCCGGCATTAAGTTACAAATCCTTTTCTCTTTATTAGTTGTTCAAGTAAGATGATTTATGGTGTCACTAACTTATTATTATTTGAATGACGTTCAAATATTTGTGGCATTGATTTGAGTGTAATATAAAATGTCGTTACCACAAATAATATCTGAACGCGATTCAAGTAATAATAACTTCATGACATCATAGAATGATACTTCAACAATAAACTGATGGTCTTCATGGCCAGAGATGAAGTCGATTTCTCAATAAAATCCGAAATCCAAGAACCCACAATGAAAAAAACATCCATGATTCAAGAATACCAAAATTTTATATGTATATAAATAATTCGTTCAATTTTGCTGCTCACTGTGGTGTGTATACTTTTCTGAAATTATCAATCTTGTAATAAAATAGGAGATAGGCTTTTACTGGTAATGTACTTAGTTTTTATGACTGATTTATACCCTTAACTGAAATCAAAAATATTTATAATAGAATTATTCCAAACAGAATTTTTGGCAAATTTTTCCTTTTCTCGGAATGTGATGAAAGTATAAATCATTATATGAAATGAAAATCAGCCTCTCAAATATTTATGGACACATCACTAAAATATGTTGTATACATTTTTGGAATTGTTTAGGATTATTGAGTGAAATGTTCACTTACATACTCTATGAAGATTAATTTCCATTGTGAAGTGTTGAAAAAGAAAAATGTTGAATTTCTGCTCAAATGATCTTTTTTCAAATTTGGACTTTGAATCGAGTATCAAATAATCTCTTTGTTTTTTTTTATTCTGTCCACAATGTAAATTGAATGAGAAAGTAAAACATTTCACGAATACAAACATATAATAAAATAACCACAATTCTAGATTCTCATTCCTAAATCTTGCCATTGAATCCTGAAAAGTTATTATTTTATTACTTGGTCCTTTGTTTCTGAAGGAATCCTATTTATCATTAGTGTCTCACGTCACCACCTGAACATTTTGTTTTTTCAAGATTAAAGTTTACTTTTAGCTAGAACGTCACAATTTCTTTCAGATTTTTATGTATGACAAAATGATTTTTTGAATTTTCAGTAAAATCCTCGATCTCATCACTAACATATTTTTTAAGTGAATGTTTGAAAATTTACCTCCTAAGTGATATCAATTTGAATTTAGGTGTTGTATAAACAAATTATAGTGGGGAATGTTATTCTCACACAACAATATGTAGGTGAAATGTCACATATTTTTAAAAAGGCAAAAAAACTACATACATACATAGATACAAACATATATACATCTTCAATACTTAATAATTCATTATAATTATTATTACATACATACATACATCTTCAATATTGAATCAAATTTCTGCAAAAATAGCAATAAAAAGATTGAACCCTTTTCAGTTCAGACACACTAGCTTCAGACCAGTTTCAGTTTCATCTCAAAGACACACTGATACACAAGTATTACAAGGCATTTGTATAATCATATTTTGATTTTTAGAAAAAAGAATGAGCCACCTTCAGAAATACTTCTACTTCATATTTTCAAGAAGGGAAAGTGAGTTCTGAATCCAAACAAATATAGTTCTGATTTTCCTCTCTTACTACAAAGTTACTTGAGACGATTAGGCATTCAGAAACAGAAAATATAAAAAGGAAAAGGGGTTCATATTTTCTTGTTCAGAGGTAGGACAGGAAGAGAAGATAATTGTGTATACTACTGAAATGAAAAAGAAAGTAATATCAATGAAAACACTCATCACATATATTACCTCAGCTACAAGAGTTTTCCTTCTTCCCAATCCTGTGAGTGCATTTTGTGAAGGAAGCATGCCCTGTTAGGTATTACATTTCAGACAACTCTCCATATCAGGTATGAGCACTTTTGTTCTCTGTGTCACTGTTGAGTTGTCTCTCCATCTATCTTGCCACTTTCTCAGCATCCTACCCTTTAGGTCCAAGTGATTTGTCTCATTTCAAACATTTAAATTCCTCCTCCCATCAACTGATCACACACAGATCAAAAATACAAGTTCTATTTCTAGCCCAAAGGATACTGCATACCACAGATTATCTTCAACTTGTTAGGATTAGTTAAGTTGGCAACACTGTTACTGTTTTTACATGTTCTAAGGTTCTATGGATTTAGTACGAGAGTAGTACGAGGTCATATATGTAATGTCTGTAAAAGCTTGTTAAAAAATTATTTTGTACTCTTGTACCAGTCAGTATTAAATTAAACGCTATAAACCAAATTAGTGTTTATTATCAAGAGTTTGGGTCATCACAACAACCAAGAATTCAAACAGGTTATGGGCCCAGATCCACGCAAGTAATTGAAGTCTAGTTCAAAAAGTTTGCTAGTCAGTCGTCAAGTCGCCATGATGAATTTACACTCACAGCACAGTCTACCACAACTCAATTCTGGAAACTTCAATAATTGGAAATTTAGAGTGATGGCCATAATGGGAGAGAAACAAATAAAAGATGCTCTGGAGAAAGAAATAGAAAGTATTACAGACGAAGCGCAGAAGAACAAGTTTAAAATTAATGATGCAAAAGCCAAGTCAGTCATTGTACAGTGTGTGACAGACAAGCATCTTGATCTGATAAAAGATTCAAAAACCGCAAAAGAAATGATGAAAGCACTTGAAGATGTGTTTGAGAGAAAAAGTGTTTTTACCAAACTCACTTTGAAAAAGAAATTACTCACTCTCAAACTGAAGAAAAATGAAATGCTAGAAGACCACTTCTCGACCTTCGATATCATCATAAGAGAGTTGGAGAATGCAGGCTCAAAAGTAGAAGAGACTGACAAAGTGTGTCATCTTCTGCTATCTTTGAATGAAGAATATGATCCGGTAATAACAGCAATAGAAACCCTGAATAACGATGTTACAATGGACTTTGTGAAGTCGAGACTATTAGATGAAGAACTCAAACTCAAAACCAAAAACTCGCAAAAATGTACAAATAGTGAAGAAGTCTCGTTCAACACATTTCCATTCAACTGCTACAAATGTGGCAGACCGGGACATAAAATGTCAGACTGTACACAACAAAAACAGTTTACCAGAGGAAACAGACGTGGAAGAAGCTCAAGATATCGCAGTCGTGGAAGAGGAAGCACTGAAAAGGCGAACCAAGCTGAGGAAGAAATATCATTTATAGCCTTGAACTGTGTGGAAAAGCTAAATGATAAAAACCTCTTTATATTGGATTCTGGTGCCACACAGCACTTAGTAAGCAGCCAATTGGAAAAATACATGACAAAAATTGAAATTCTTGACAAGAAAGTAGGAATACGAGTAGCAAATGGTCAATGTATATTTGCACTAAAGACAGGCACTCTACAAGGAATGTGTCAAGGAAGAAACCTCACAATAAAAGCACTCATTGTAGAAGAAATGGTTCATAACTTACTGTCAGTATCGCAGTTATTGAAAAAGAATATTAAGGTAATATTCAACAATGATGAAGCTAATATTATGGGACAAAATTTCAAAATTAAATGTGAGAAGCTGGACAACCTTTTTGTAATGAAGTTGCATTTTGAAGAATCTGAACACTGCAATAATACTGAAAACATCAACAAAACTGAAGAAAGTGACTTATGGCATCGTAGGTTAGGTCACCTCAATCGACAAGGCCTGAGAATATTAGGACTACCAGCCAATGACAAAAAATGTTCCGAGTTTATTGAAGGAAAATCAGCAAGAAAAACTTTCCGTACATTAGTAAAACGTTCAAAGCAAATAGGAGATCTCATTCACAGTGACGTAGCAGGGCCTATCAACCCTCCTACTTTTGAAGGACATAGGTACTTTCAAGTAATAATAGACGATTACTCACATTTTGTGGTCGTGAAACTATTGAAAAGGAAAGATGAAGTACAGCAAAATCTGATAGATTTTTTGAAGTTGATTAATACTCAGCATGGACAGAAAACCAAGAAAATACGTACTGACAATGGTGGTGAATTTTCATCTTACTACTTCAAAGAATGGTGCAAATCAAAAGGCATTGAATTACAATACACAATGACATACAGTCCACAACAGAACGGAACATCAGAACGAATGAATCGCACCCTCATGGACAAAGTCAGAACCAAATTTGCTGAAACTGGTTTACCAAAGGAATTATGGGGTGAAGCCTTAAGATGTTCTGCATATGAACTCAATAGGTCTCCAACAAGTGCGAACAAAGGAAACCCTCCAGCAACAATATGGTACGGTGAAAACGATTTAACAAAATTGAAATGCTTTGGATGTAGAGCATGGTTTATAAAACTTCTCAAGAAAAACAAGTTAGACACCCGTGCAGAAAATGCTATAATGGTTGGTTATGGTGGAGGAGGTTATAGAATGTGGAATGTAGAGAAAAACCAAATAATATGTTCCAGGGATGCTACTTTTGATGAGAGGAAAATAAAATTCAAGGAGAACATAGTAAATAAACAGGAATCTGAAATCCCTCCAGAAGAATCAACTTATCAAAAAGAAGAAGAAGAGATAGAAGAAGAGACAGTTAGTATAGAAGAAGACGAAGAAGGAAATGTCAAAGGGGAATATCAACTTCAACCAGAAACAAAAACAAAAATAGGAAGAACAGTTAAAATACCTCAACATTTGAACGAATATGAGTTATATTCCGTCTATTGTATGTTAACTGAACAAACTGAACCTCAAAGTTATTCTAAAGCTATTGAAGATAAAGAATGGGAAGAAGCTATTTAGAGAGAGCTACAGACACATGAAAAACAACAAACATGGTTTGGTACTGAATTACCTTTGGGGAAAACACCAATAGAGACAAAATGGGTATTTCGAATAAAAGAAAACGGAACAAAGAAAGCACGAATTGTAGCTAAGGGGTTCCAAATTCAGGAAGAGAATCCATTTACTCCACTATATGCAACTGTTGCAAGAATAGCAACAATAAGGATAATGTTGTCTCATGCCTTACAAATGAACTGGGACATAAAACAGCTGGACATCCCGGCAGCATTTTTAAACGAAGAATAAAACTCTGATGTTTTTATTTTTCCACCAAAAGGAGTGCAAACCAAATACCCAATATTAAAACTGAATCGAGCCCTTTATGGACTAAAGGAATCACCCAAGGTATGGAATGAAAGATTCAATAATTTCATTACGAAAAATAACATGAAAAGATCATTATATGATTTATGTTTATATTATAATGACTTCGTATGGTTGATAGTCTATGTCGATGACATTTTATTGACCGGAGAGAATGAAAAAGTTGAAGAAGTTATTGAGCTTTTGAAAGAGGAATTTGAAGCAAAATATATGGGTGATGCAGAGCATTTTCTTGGTATGAAAATCACTAAAACTGAAACCACCCTTCGTATAACACAAACAGGACTTGTAGATAAAATACTCCACATGTTTAACATGGAGCAATGTAATGGAGCATCCACCCCAATGGAGACAAACTTTCAAGTGAATCCGAATGAAGAAATAATTGATGTACCATTTAGGCAGCTTATTGGAAGTCTGATGTACCTTTCTACAACAAGCCGACCTGACATAACCTATGCAGTATGTTATTTGAGTAGGATGCTCGACAAACCTACTCAAGCATCCTGGAAGGCAGCAAAGAGAATTGTAAGATACTTGAAGCAAACAAGATCAATGGGGTTATGCTATGAAAAAGGGGGCAGTTCCATTATTGCTTACTCAGATGCCAATTGGGGAACAGACAAAATTGATCGCAAAAGCGTAAGTGGATCGATTATATTCTATGGAGGAAATCCGGTGAGCTGGTTCACCAAAAAGCAGAGCTGTGTTGCTCTTTCTACAGCTGAATCAGAATACATTGCTGCTGCTGCTATAGTGAAGCAACTCTTTTATGTGACAATAAAAGTGCCATATTAATGTCAAAGTCCTTTGAAAACTCCAAAAGAGGAAAACATATTGACATTCGAATTCATTTTTTGAAGGATTTATTACTTTCAAAAATTATTTACATAGAACATGTAGCTTCTTTCGACAATATTGCAGACATGTTCACAAAACCATTATGTAAACAACTTTTTGTGCAACACAAGTTTAATGCCAAAGTTAGGTAAATTTTTTTTTATCTTTTGAGCGATTGAACATTCAAGAAATTATCAATCGAGGAGGAGTGTTAGGATTAGTTAAGTTGGCAACACTGTTACTGTTTTTACATGTTCTAAGGTTCTATGGATTTAGTACGAGAGTAGTACGAGGTCATATATGTAATGTCTGTAAAAGCTTGTTAAAAAATTATTTTGTACTCTTGTACCAGTCAATATTAAATTAAACGCTATAAACCAAATTAGTGTTTATTATCAAGAGTTTGGGTCATCACAACAACCAAGAATTCAAACACAACTCACTTAAATGGGCAGCACAGTCTTTGCATTTGACACAGTTAATCTGGTTCTCTTCTTAGTTGAACTCCATTACAACTGAATATGCTTTATTCCTCACGTTATGTTCAGGAGTAATTTTTCCTTTGACAGTAGAGATACGTTTGACAGTATCATGTTTCAGCTGAACAAAACCAACAGCATTGTCTCCATAACTCTCTTGTGCAGACCTACAATATTGTTATGAATAATTCAAACAAATTCTGTATACATAATTTATAACTTTTTTTGTAATATTCAACATTCATTGGACGTTAGTAGTTAGGTACCTACTATATTGACAAAATTATTCCAATATATCATTCAATTAGGACAGTTTTTCACCACATATTGATTTCCTTCTTATAATTCGACATAGTCGTTGGGCACACTTGAAGACTGGCGATAAATCAAATCATCCTAGAACAATTCGTTCAGGCCAGTTTCAAATTACCTACTCTGTAGGTTTTGGCTGGCACCTGTCAGAAAACAACTACTCCCCTGGCTGATACCACGAAGGGCCTTTGATTATATCCGACCGGTGCCAGCGCAGGTTTCTTCACAGAAGTAAATCAACCAGGGGAGTAGTTGTTTTCTGACAGGTGCCAGCCAAAACCTACAGTGTAGGTAATTTGAGACTGGCCTTAACGATTTGTTCAAGGATGATTTTTCTTCTTATAATCCAACTAGTTATCAATAGGTAGGTAATTTATTTATTTCAGCAGAGTTATAGTCAACTGCAACAGGCCTCAAAATCTCGATCAGAATACGGAGTTCAGAATGGAGTTGATCATTTTATTTTTATACCTAGTGAAAATATATAGAAAAATTATTCGAGGAGTTTCAGATTTTGTGATAGGCAACGATAATAGATTCAAAGTTTATTTGTCAAAATATTGAGGCTAATTGATCACATCATACTGTTATGTATACCGATTAATGCGTTCCGATGCCTTGCAAAATAAAATGTTTTCAAGTGTGCCAAAAATATATGAATACTGTCTTTCTAGCAATATTTCAAAATCCACTTCAAAGTGAACTTTAATGGTAACTCTTTCTCACGTGAATTTAATACTGGATTCAGTCACTAGGCAGCAGATTCAAGTAATGAGTACAATAGCAAGCTTTAAGTGTAGAACAAAACACCAGATTTATAAATGAAGTTTCAAGTAATAAGCTTTAAGTAATAAGAAATGGAAATTATCCAACTTTGTGATGACAAGTGCAGTTTTAAGTAATAAGAAATAAGTAATAAGCTATAAGAAGTTCAACGTTCATTTTTGAAAGGGAACGTTTATATGCACTTGTCATAAAAAAGTCTATAATTTTCAACTCTTATTACTTAAAACTGCTGCATAAATCCAGGGTGAGAAATAGAAATGATCCAACTTTCTTAGGACAAGTGCATAAACGTTCCCTTTGAAAAGTGAATGTTGAACATCTTATAGCTTATTACCTATTTATTATAACAAAAAACTGCTGCATAAAACAGTGTTACTGATTATTTGGAAAAGGAAACTTACCTCAAGATCTTCTATCCCTTTATTTCTAGACCCACAAAATCTGGATTTTTTGAAATGATTCTGAATATGGTCACAGCATCAATCTTTTCAAAAAACACACTGATCGCACTGTATAGGAAATAATTTCACTAAATGTCGGACTTCAAATAAACTCACTAAACTCAGCGAGTCACGTACAAACTATTATCATAGAAAAGACTTCGTAAGTATACAGCCATTATTGCCATTACACAAATAATGAAACAGCTCAGAGATCGGAGACACCCGCTTCCAACGAATGAATGATAGAAATAGCGAATATGAACTAATTTTTCCAATATGAATCACTAAATGGCGGGACTGGCGCCTTTGTCAACAGCATAACCTCAAAAACTCTGAACCAACGATCAGACGCCATTGTAACTTTGAATGATGTGAATTTAGCTGCTGTCAAATTAATCTCGTATTGCCAACTCACCGTAGTAAATCTAAATATTTTATAGTATTTCGTAGTATTTTATCGTAACTAGAAGGAGATGGAGAGTATTTATGAATGAGTAAATGCTGACGTCATCATTTGATATTTTTCGTTACATAGTAGAGGTTTTTAAAAAAAAATAGTGGAAGGATCGAGGTCAAAATGGTATTTTTGTGAACATATTTTCATGCTCTATCAGATAAAATAAAAAAAAGGGAACATTTTTTTAATTCCGGTTCCTCATTATCCAGATTTCACCTAGACAAGTGAGAAAATATATTGGGAAGTGTTGTAATCCTGACACCGCAGAAAAAGCAAAATCGATGTTCATTTTCCGCTGTATTGAATATCTCTTTCACTGTATTCATTCCATTCCATCCTGTCGGATGATCCGCGGAGTGAACATAATAATATATCATATTTATGCAGTATGTAAGTGAGGCTATGATACCATTTTCAGACGTGATAAATGGAATTCACGACTAGTCGGATACAATTCATATTTTTCGGTTAACTCGGCAAAAGATGAATTATTGAGGTAAAATGCTCGACTGTGAACGCAGCAGTATTAGCACGTAATCTGGATAAACTGTTTCAATCTCTGACAGCATAATTGTTATTGTACAATTCTATTATTATTAATCCAAATTTATTGTGGACAAGATTCGTTCCAATGACACTTTATACTTTCGAATACAAAATGATTGTATGTAAAACTCCGATATGAGATACTGCTCTTTCGACCCGCCATAGGTTTCACCAGTAGCATTCGACGGAAGAAGCAAATAGAACGTATTTGGAATCGCTCGTCTCGAATGTTTGAGAAATATCAACTCTGGTGCAGATAGTGTTGCCGTTAAGACGCTATCTGATATATAAACAAAAGCTCAAACTCCGAACACACCAGGAGATCTGTGACATCAGGCATACCGTACACTGAACAAAAATTCGTTTTCAATCTACAGAAGACGGCAAATCCGATGAATCAAAATTGCATTCACGAACCTGATGCCAGACAAGTGTTCTAATTTGTCTCATGAGGGGCTTTTAGCAGGACCACTTGCAGATACAAAGGATTACAAATCTTTACTCATTTTTGGAGCATAAAACTGAGCTCTGCTGCATAGTGAATGAGTTTTTATAGTCCATCAAGTTGGACCATACTTTCTGTAATTATTACAATTGATTCACGTATAGCTGAGATTTCTCTATCTCATTTCATAAATAACCTAGGAGCTGTAGTAATTCATTATGAAGTTTCATGCAGGTATGACCCTTTGTTATCATCGAGTCCTCAGAGAACTGAAAAAATTGATGATTAACTTGAATACTCTGAAGTTCTTTCCTATTCATAATTTCTAGCTGAAATTCACCAAGTTTGGGAAGTATTCGTTCACTCGAACTAAATAAATAATCCATCGTCGGGTAACTGGAATCATATCAATATTTTTCTTCTTTAGCTGAAGTTCTCATCGTACATGTAGTATGATACTTATTGATTGTACCTACTCCAGCGTTATTATCAATATTGAATCCGGACAAAGTCACGCCATTACAGAAGTTAACGGATATACAATGAACTGCACAGTTGACCAGATACAAATTCTATAATACGGATCTTCCGGTCGCCTTGATTCGTTAGAATTTCGTTTTTTTAATACTCCTGTCTGAATTCTGTGATGAGAATAAAATCAGCTTGAGGTCGGTTACAGTGGTACAGGGTGACGATATGCAATCAGACACTGACACACTAAATCGGTTCTATCATTATCACAGTAACCACTGGAAATAACGGATAATATCATGTGAATCAATGGCGTATGATAGATACTCCCAAGATTGGTATGGAATTTCATAGCTGGACTGTTCTATCACCGAATGATTCGTGAGATAAATATGAAAGCTTCATAAAAAATATATCAGAGATTCCTGTAAAATTATCACTGAAAACGGGTTTCGCTATACAATAGCTTCCTTGATCGGGATAAAAACATATCCTTTTTCAGGAATCTATTTTAAAAAAATCTAAGGGAGCCATTCTGAGATGGGTCAGATCTGTGCATTATAAATCCCTAGGAGCTGACGACATGTGAAGACTGTTTTGGCATGATATGAAGAACTGAGAGACATACTGATCGTTATGTCAAAGAGAGTTGTGGTATCGAATCACCAATGTCAATACAGGGTTTTGCCTTTCCTGATGAGATAATTCTTAAATCTTACTATTATTGACAGTAGAAGTATTTATTGTATCTGCAATATCAGAGGATGTTTGGTCGCAATTACAAGATCTTCATTACACTGTACCTCACTTCGGTGTCACAGGAGTACGTTGCTACTTCTTTTACTATATAAACGAAGACCCAAACTCCAGAGCCACGAAATTCCAGAGTTTTCCATCGACGGATACATGGAACAGACCAATCATACCCGTTGTTGAGTAATCAAACTTTGCTGTTCGATGCTGTTGGGAATAATAAAACTTACTGAGAGTGCTGGGAAATTGAGGTTGAATGAGAAAAAGAGATTGAGATGAATAAGAAATATAGTATTGTGCGAATTATTCAATACGAAGTTCATCAAGGTACGGTCCTTCAGGCATTTCCATGCAATTCAAACATCAACGACATATACATTATAGAAGTTGAAGCAAATATAATACACTCTGTTGATAAAATACTCTCAGACACCATCCTTAGGATTGGGAGAGTCTGAAGGTATCGGTTGAAAGGAAAAAGATATTCCAATCCATAGGTTGGAATAGTACGGAATTAACGATGAACTTCTCGCGATACATGTGAAACTCACTGTGAATTATGAACTTACGACATTGAAATAATTCAAATAATCGGTTATTGTCATATACCAAATCTATACCAAAGGACACTGAATATGCAACTTGAAATTTTATATAATAATCTCTATTTGAACCTGTTGTGAAAAAATAAGGTGTTGAAAAAATTAAAACAATAAATTACGAGTAATGGGATTGAATCACACGGTAATTTACTAACAATGATACAGATTTAAAATCTCGTCAAATAGTTGGGTGAATACATTTGATTTCATACTATTTCAACATTTCCTTCATAGATTAACATTTCTCCGATTGAATTCAGTTTTATTTTAGTACTTTTTATCGATTATTCGAATATTTTTTCACATCATCATTATTTTGACTAATTGAACTTTTCATTTTAACTTTTCATTTGACCAAGTTCAATCTCGTTTGAAAATGAGTATTCAATTCGATTTTTGACAAGATTTTTCACCTTCATAATAACGTTCAGATCTATTTCAATTGATTCAAACTTTTGAGTGTTCTATACTTGATTGTTTCATCAAGTGATTCAATTTCATTCAATATCACATGTGAAATATACATTGTTGGAGGCTCTGTATCGATATGAATCACGTAACAACACAATTCGAACACTACCTGCTGCATAGGCAGCGTTCATAAGTAAACTTTCCATTCCTCATTCGCTCATAGCCGAATTGACAGCCAACATGAATCGAAGGACAATAATGATAACAAGGACTGTTTGGTGAAGGGTTATTAGGCTCCAAAAAAATGCCAAGAATTACAAGCTCTGGCTTGAACCCAGAAGTATTATCTCTCTTATCACCGTCAGCTTCAACAACGGATGATTTTTTTCTAGAAATATCCTTTGGTTATGGGTATGAGTGCCCTCGGTACAGCACTATTCTGATATCTAGCGTCTAATGATGGAGGGGGTATAGATGAGTATTCAAACCTACTCGATACGAGGAATCATTCTATATGATGTTCATTATTCACTTTCCCCTTCAAATCGAATGTCGCTGCCAACAAATCCCTCGATAGGTTTATGTAGGTTTCTGTTCGGGAATGCTTTTGCAGGCAGCTGTTACACAACTATAGCAAATACTCACACCAGCTCATTCTCAGCTGGGTCAAAGGATATCAAATCCCTCTCGACAAAAAGCAATATCAGTTCAGGAAATGAAGCATTTTGGCTCGCAATTTTTTCGTCCACCATGGATTTATCTGAAATTTTCACAGAAGGTAGGGAATAGCTCAAGTATCATTCTCTATATCATGACGCTGTGCGCTAGAGCCTTGGGGGTGGTTGCCACCCCATCTCGAGGGTGGAATTTTTTTATTACATTTCAACTCTAGGAATCGACGGTAAAAGTAATTCTAAGAAAAAATGTCTCATATGTTTTTTTCGTAAAAGTGATATTTTCTGAGTTATTCGAAGTTGAAAGTAACAGTTTTTTGACGAAAAAAATCGACTTTTTTGAATGGTTTTTTCAAATAACTCTAAAACTATGCATTTTATCAAAAAAAGTGTGGAGATGCAAATTGTAGCTTTTGAAAAAACAAAAACAATGCTTTCTTCATTATTTTCCTACGACACATACGAACTGAGTTACAGTAAATTAATGCTTAGCTTTTTTCTTCAAATGTATAAATTGGAAGATTTAAAGCGAAATAACGAGAAAAATTTGCATTTCACGAAGAATGCTCATAGAATCTTTCTCAAATTATTCAATTTAAGCTTTCAGACAGATGGAAAAATGTCTCACTAGCATGAAAATTGAGCGACTTTTGATCAAAATAAGATCGGTACACACTTTTTTTCTACGAAAAAAATCTGTGAAAACAATCTCCAAAGTACCCCCAAACTAAAATTTATCGCCACCCTCTTTATATATGTACTATCAATACACCCACGAAGTTTAACCAATTTAAAATGCCAAATTTTAAAAAAATTACAGTTTAAAGAGAAAACTATTTTTTTCGATTTCGTGTTTTTAACCATTTTCTTATAAATATCTCTCAAACTACAAATGATACAAAAAAAACGATGAGGTACTAATTTGTAGCTTTTTTAATGACAAAAACTTCCTTGCATAGAGATTTTTTGTGAAGTGAATATTCGGCGAGATATAACCGTTTAACACCTACATTTACGATCGAACATCACCTTAGTCAAGCGCTTTGAAACCTCCCCATTTAAAAATTAAGGGATCATCAGTAATTTTATTCACACAGTCTTATAGCTCTTGAGAATCTCAATAAAATCGTTTCTGAAAAAAATTTCTATCACCTGAAATGAAGAAACTATGCTTGAAAAACCGATCAATTTTTTATTTGAAAAATTTGAATTACCCGCTTCGGAGCGTAGTTAATCTACATGACCGGTATATTCGGCAGTTATACGTTATATGTTCCACTTTTTCCATTCATATCGAGAGACAGGGAAGAAGAAAAATCTGCTCGCGTGGGTGCGTATATTTCGTTGATTTCTCACCAGTGTATTCTAAAGTTCGAAGAAATTTCAATGTTTTCAAGAGTAGTTTATAACAAGGGTAGGTTGAACGATTAGGAAATTGTATCCTAAAGCATGAAACAATCATTATTTAACTATTTTTACCCATATCAAGGTATTTAATGTTGTTTTTATAATTTTTTACAACCAAGGGTAGTTTTCACTCCTACAAAACAAAAAGCGTACAACGGCACAATATAGAAAATGAACTAGAGGGTGTAATGAGTCTAATCCGAAATTTTTGTACAAATCGGTGCTGGACGAAAAAATCGCGAGGTTTTACTATTTTTTTAGCTTCATTTTCTGAACTGTATCAATTAATATCTCCCAAATCCGTGTAACTCAACCAAGAAACTGCAAATATTTGTTCTGCATGCATGAACGGTATCATCTCGTGTATGTAACTCATATGAAATATTTGGGATACAAACTCTCAAAACAGTAGTAGTAGTGAATGCTATCGGCTTCTCTCGGAGTCCTTCAGCAAGTAGCCTTGTTACTAACTCACTACGCCATACCTCAGGTGCAGCATGGTTATTCGTGGACCCTTCAACCATAAAACGTGGCAGAAGTCATTCGGCAACCGACAGGAAAGTTATTACAAAGAAAAATCTCTGCCCCGTTGGTGAAGTGAACCCGGAACCTTTAGATCGACAGGCGGATGGGTAACCACAGCACCAACTCCCTCGCCACTCACAAAATATTATAATATCTTTCAAGTTTTGTGATTCGGGCTCTGTACAGCTCCAAATGTATTTCCTGAAACCGATATCAGTGCCGCATCAGATGATATTTCGATTACAATAAATAGGGCTAACCCATGTGGAGCTAACATACAATAAATAACAAATTGCAATACATATAAACACAACCGCCTCTCACCTATAACATAACGTTTCAACTATAGAAAAGACGTAGCAACTCAAATTTCTTTCAAACGAAGCAAGGACTAGCTCAGCTAGTAAAAATTCGAAATATTTCAAAATTGTCAAGATTCCTTATATCTTTTTGTCTAGCAACTCAGTATAGTTGAAAATACACAGTTTTCTGAAAGAAAAACACAATCAGGTCAATTATGATCGATACTTGCCAATATAAAAAACTGTGCTAGCTGACCTGCAGTGGTGGATGAATAATAGCGATAGTCAGGAAAATAACATTAGATCAGAAACATATTAAACCGAAATTTTCACAGACGTATCTTTGACAGAGTGCGAGATATATCGTAATGGCTAAAAATCAAAGGGGTTCTGGAAGCCCAACAAACTAGCATATCATATCACTTACCTATCGGCTTACTTCAGTTGCCATTCTCACTACGTGTATGCAGCACTAGAGCCGTGTCCTAGGTTAACAGGAAGAGGGGAGTAAAATGAACATGTGAACGACATGGACAATGGTGCGAGAATAAAAACTTCATGCCACCCATATGAATTCGGTAGAACAAAAATACCGCAACCACGATTACAATCCATATTTCAGTGAAAAACCCTGAGTTATGTATTCATCCATCATCATATATTTCATATGAATGGACAAACACCTTCGAAGTGCAACGCATGATAAAGTTATATTGAACACAGCAATAGAGGAAGGCATGTCTCAGCAACGTCCCAAACTTAAAGTAGATAGATTAAACACGGTTGGCAAGCCAGTTGGGTTGACAAGGCATACTGCTTTATCAGCGGCAAATTTCATAACTTTCATAATAGACATTTGGTTCCAGAATTTTTTTGAAAATAAATAGTTCTACCTCACTTTCGAGTATTTACTAATGTAATTTTCCAATTTTTGTTCAAACAACTGGACATCGTTCTTTTGAGGTTACCTGCTTTCTGTTTTATTACATGTGTTAATTTTTCAAACATTTATGTTATTTGCATTCACAAATTAATTATATGGGACGAAAAGATCGCCACCAACTCTACAAACATTTACAGAGTGTTGAATATATTTAGATGTGACCGAATCGAAGTATAATTGAGGATTAAACGACTCACCTAAGGAAGTTCAATACAAATTATACGAGATTTTCCACATCCGAATAGATTCACATCCCACTCTCTATATGGAAAGGAAAAAAGCCTCCGGATTCAGATCCCGTCCGAGGGGCTCACGAAGTATAATGACGGAAACAATGGCCAGACACACCACGAAAAAAGTTCTCATTTAGCAACTCGCGCGTCATATCTCGAGAACGTATTACTACAGACTACTGATTCTATTAGAATGTGACCAATCTCGTATAATTTGAATTGAACTTCCTCAGGTAAATCGTTCAATCCTCAATCGTACGCATTTTCCAGGGTGAAGTTTCTATCTGTTAATTTACATACTATTTGGTTCGGTGAGTTATGGTAAACACAGTTATTCTTATCCAAGCAAGATCAGATCTTTCACGAACTGATATATCTTCAAGACCAATTTTTTTTATATAAATCACCATTACCTCTCCCCCTCGTATTCAATAAACCAATCTAAGAACCCAATCATCCGCATCATGTTAGGTAAATTTGAATTGCCTGCTCGCACCATATTCTTCGGTACCTATAATTTCGAAAGGAATGATTGCCACTTTCGGAAATTGTTCCCTGCAGGACGGGGCAATATCTGCTCCTGCGAGCGACGAGTGATAAATTAGCCAGTTCGAGGTTAGTTATTTTCTGGTACGTTTGAGATTCGGTATTGCATAATGAAAGTCGGGATCCCCGACACGTCTGTTTCATAAACATGTTGTCGAAATTCAGGGACAGGGTTCATCCGATAATCTGTTCAGGTTTCAGGAAAGAGGATTGAACAAATTGTGCATATTTGGTGATGATGAGCTCTAAACGACATGACACCATAGGTGGTTTTATATTTCAAGTGAGAACTGTATAATACTATCTAAAATGGTCATCGGCGAAGGTCGAATAAAATATGATTTTGAAGAAAAAATATCCCTCATTTGAAGTTTGTCGAAGTGTATGATTCTTTTTGCTGAGGAATGGAATATTACAGAATAATTCTCCACTGTATTTAGGATCCATTTGGTGCCGAAAGAAAATTGAATAAATTAATGATGAATTTTATCGAAGAAAACAGTAAAATTGAGTACCGAAACACATCACCTTGAGACATTATGCAACGAATGAGCCGAGTGTTAATCCATAGAAGTCACTGGAAACAAAAACCATTCTGAAACCATTCACACAAACTTGTGAACATTAGTGCGTATAGTTCACAACTTGCATGGAAGACTTGAATTCGAAGCCTCAAGGAGATCAAACATGCAGTAATAGTATGGGACATTTCAGAGGAGAAAAATCCAGGCTAACATACATTTACTAATCTCGCCCACACCTGCCGTCAGAATAACAACCTTTTTTTTATGAATATGTGACTTCATTGTCATAGGTGCCATTTGGGTGTTTTTTTATATATGGTACTGTGGAACAGTCTATTCCGAATGACCGAAAAATCACATTTTACAAATGAGGCATTAAAATCTGATCTGAGTAAATAACTGTCCCATCAACTAAATGCCGATTCAAATTATATTTGTTATATTTTCAACTCGATCGAAAACGAAGTAAAACTATTTATGCTTCATAAACAGCTAGTCTGATGAAAGGATGATGAAAGGAAACCGGTAGTATAAAAAAATATAAAAAGACATTATTTCAAACAAGGTTTTACAAAAAACTAGACAAAAACAAGAAATCCTGGACATGATAACCTTGTTAGCAAAACGCCCGTCGAGTGCATATAATATCAGTTTGGTGGCGTGGTAATTGATATCTACTGAAATTTTTTACTTTCAGACCAATGCTTTCAGTCTCATAATAGTCTTTTTACCTCAACTTGTTGAGATTTCTCATTTTCGTTCAATTGAATAATACTGTACAAATTCACCTTCGAATTATCAAACTTGGCTGACAATTGTCTTTCGTCCAATAAACAACATATATTCTGTGGTTTCGCTCGCGAACAACAAAAATCATGAGAAAGCGTGATAATAATGTTGAATGAACGATAACAAAAAAGTGGAATTTATATTTCATCGAGATCATTTGTTCAGCAAATTATAATGGCAAAAATCAGTCACTACAGACTGTCGTAGATTTGCCGGAAGTACCAGAAAGTGAAAGAATTTTTGAGTTTCTGGCTTTCAAAACCACCGAATTCTGCTCCTAGTCATTTAAAACTATTTTTCACAACTGAATGGAGTGCATGGCCAACTATCCAAGCATAATAATTGACTGAAGATACTGGCTCTATTTCAATTGATATTCATTGGAGCAATTGCAAACAGGGGAATAGAAAATATACTCTTTTTTGTGTATATTACACACTATGCTCATTTCATGCATCGTCACGTACGAATGTCGATCGACTGGAGCTCTCGATATAAAAAAGTGCCTGTTTTTTTCAGAGAACAGAAACGTAGCACGTATGGCAACAACCATTATCTGGTCTGAAACCGGAAAAATACAGTGTTCAAACGCTGTTTATTGTTTGGTTCATGAACAATGGACAGTAGTTTTACAATGGCACTTCTGATTTCATGTTGAAGACAATGCTAGAATACACATCTTCGAATGAAAAGGGTTCTTATGAAATAGACAAAGTCAATTATATCACCAAATATCTCTACAAATAACAGACAACGTATATTGCTTTCCTAAACCGTTTTAATCACTGTGCAATATAAACAATTCAACATGTTCGACGCATCATGTCGATGCAATGAATGGAGGCAATAACAACCTCCTCAAAATTTCACACAAAAAAATTATCAATCGAGAATATATAACCTAATGTCTTGCTTTTGTATCACTAGTCCGTAGTTGATAAAAGACTCTATACGATGCCAGAAAATCAGAGACCATTGTAACATCTACAATCAGGAAAAACTTCTTCCATTCCACAACCATCGAACGCAGTACCCAAATAAACTATAGCCACCTATTACTCACATTTTCAACATGAACATGCTATCTGAAGTTCAGCAGCGCCGAGCGCTGTTAGTACTTGAATGGGTGACTTAGCATATCATAGCTCGCAGGCAATATATCAATGAGCACAAGATATTGAGGACATGCCGTCTTTCGGGGGAGAAGTAAAGCCGGCGGTCCCGAGTCCATGGATGTTGGGCTCGTAAAAGATCCCTATCTCTGCAACTGCAACAATATCGGCAACTCGGAGATTGTCTGATTCAAAAATGTTTGTGAGTGCAGGGGTGAGTTTTTCAATGTGCGGACGGCTTCTATATGTAAATGTTATTTGTTGAGGTGACAAATCCTTATCGGCATTCGTGCTGTTTTTGTCTCCTGCGATAATATTGTTTTGGGTTTGCTTTCAGTTCAGAGTTGAACAAAAATGTATTGATTTGTTTTATTGGGTATGAAATACAACATAGAAGAAGACTCAAATTGAATGATTCAGAATTGGATACGTTTCAAAACTTTCGAGTTCAAGACAAATGGATTGAAAATTTAACAGACATTGACATTCCTTCAGAAGTCCAGCGTCTTTTAGTTTTATTTCCCAAATATAGTATTCACCCCATCAACAAATAACTCCATGTCCCTTCTCTGCTTGCTGTTATCGAATCAATCATTCGACTTTCTCCAAATTCCGAAAGATATTGAGCTCAAAACTCCAACAGTATAACATATTTCTTATATAAAACTTTAGCCAAGAGAGAGTTCCCTCCAAATATATTCATTGAATGTAAACAGTTTTCGAAAGGAAACCCGATTTGTATATCGTCAGGAGTGGCAAGGGAAATGTGAAGGTTGTGATATTCAGGCAGAATTATTATACCGAGAGTTAAGATCTTTCTGAGGATACAAATTACTACCGAAACCTGCACCGATGTCTATTGCCAAGTAGTGATACTAATATTGAGGGAAGTATAAGTTAAAGACCTCATTTCATAATTGAAACTGTTGATGATAAAACTTTATATATATATATAAATATATATATATATATATATATATATATATATATATATATATATATATATATATATATATATATATATATATATACATAAACGTAATGAATTAATGGATTTCTAAGGAGTAAGTATTTGTTTGTAATGAAATGTTGAACCAATTGCACTCGTGATTTTCTGTTTAAATAATCAGTTTATATTTTTTATTATTATCATATATTATTTATACGTATGTAAGATCCAAAAATATTACTTATATTTCATCAGTATGTAATTCGTATCTGAATATCTAGCGAAATTAATGTATGTACTCCGAAGTTCCATTTATAGGCTGCAATATAATAGGTAAGACTATTCAGTTGTGTTGGTACGTGTACACATTTGACTCAATACACATACAATTATTCAACTGTTTTCTCATTGGGCTTCATCAGTTATATGCAAAAAAGTCAGATAAAAATACTTGAAGGTTACGAGGAGATATCTCAAAATTTCATTGAAAGACATCTAGGAGATTCAAAAGTTAGTAACTCACGTTAATTCCAAAGACGCCCTATAGTCCAAATATCAAGTGCATCAACGCCACTTGGTACGAAGGATTCATGTACCCCTTGGGTCATTTTTAGGGCAGTTGCCACCAAATTCCCCCATGCAGTCACTTCTCCCAACCCCCTTCAAAAATATTTCATCTCCAACCTGGAAACAGCTCTAACTCAGCAACCGAGGCAGATAGATAGATGATGCGGTTTGTTTCAAAATGGTCACAATCGATCATTTACACATAGTTTGAGTATTCCCAAAATCACTCGGCTTTTTTTCATTCGCCGTCCTAGGCCCCAATGGTCTCGGGGCCCTTCGAAAAGATTCAACTTTGAGCAAATGATAGATACTCATCATTATAAAATAAACCGCATCATTCTATTGGCCTTGGTTGCTGAGTTACAGCTGTCTGGAGTTGGGTGGTGAAATATTTTTGCAGGGGTAGAGGGGGGATAACCGCACGAAGAGATTGGCTTGCAACTGCCCTGAGTATAACCTAAGGGGTCCATAAAACCTTAGTATAAAGTGGCTTTTTTTAATCATTTTTTGCAAGGTTGAAACTATATTTGGTAGTTAACATCTCCACTATCAAAAATAGATTTTCCAGAATTACTGTCTCCAAAATGAGCCCCCCTGGTAACCTGCGGCGTATCTCCACCCAACATACTAACAGTGCATTTCACACAAGAAAATATTTCTCGCTAAAATCAATGACATTTCAAATCATTCCTTTTCATGCAGCCCAAATGCGCATATATCATTCATATGATATTCATCTTGAACTGGATTTTTTCAATAGATGTAGGGGCAGCGAAAAAATAATGAGGTTATGAAATTCGTCCATATTCAACCTATTTCTTTACCTAGTAGGTGTAAAGGAGGGAACGAGATTTTTCTTTCATATGTTTATTCGTCGAGTTAATATTTTGAAATATGGCTATAAGTATATCAAAAACCTTAGACGTTTTATAATGGGATATCTTCCATATAGGGAGATAGAAAAATCAATGTATATGCAAGACGCACTGAATGTGAGATTACATACTGTTTTATTGTCACCAGAATGATGAGAAAATTGAAGTCATACTCTTATTAATGAATATAGTATATTTAATTTTTCAATAATTACTATTTTGCAATATAGATCTATGTTAGAACTGGTTCTTCATATAAGCAGGCCTTCGGTCGGTTTTTAGAATGAAAGCATGTAATTTTTTTGGTCCTGAAATGGTTGAATGAATAAAAAAATGGTCAGAGTATCTAAAATTTTGGTTTCTTTAGCAGAAGCCCATAGCTCTGCAAATATACATCATATGTAAGTGATTGTTTTTTCTTCAACTCCCACTGAATAGAAAAATGGGCCAAATATGGAAGAATTCTAAAACCTCACTTTTTATCACTGTCCGCTTCGCGTGAAATGCCCCAATATTGAAATGATGAACATTAGTAGACTACGGACAATCGACCAGAATGGTACTACTTCCAGACTGAACAGCTGAATATAAGGAATTATGTAACAACCTCAAACTTCCATGTATAATCAAATGAGCTTATTCAACGATAGTTGTTCTAACAACGCCTCGTATTTGAACCCTTCTGGATATTCCTGACCAGGGTCAGATAAAAATCCAAACTTGATTGGATAAGTACGATTTCCAATTCATAGACATCCCTTGGACAATATTTCAACGAGAAGGGCCATTTAACTATTCGTAGTGAGCATAGGAAACCCCTCAAGTCAAACTCGAGATGTTGAACTTTATTCAATTTGAAGGTTATTCAGATTATGTGTTCATCAATCATCCATGATAGCTCTAGAAACGAAGGAAATGATTATTGAATTATTCTTTCAGGTTTAGAGGTCCCTGAGATAGCCCAACACTATTAAGAATACGGAAACGTAACTGTAAAAGTGCAGTGACGGAGAAATATCATGTAACCGTATGAAAAGGCCTCTGGAGCGCCACTGCAATCCAAAACATTAGCTGTTTATTGCCCCAATGGCTCTCTGTCAGCTGGACAAACTCGTAGGATTGTTTCGACAAGAGCAGAACAGAAACCATGTTCCTACCTAGTCGAATCATTTATCATCAGACTACAGGAGCCAACAACAAGGAATAATAACCAGAATGGCATCAATATCATATACTGAAAGCTTTTTAAATTTTTTGAATTGGTGAACGAACAAACTGATTCTCTCGCATTCTGAGCTGAAATACAAAATAGTCGCTGGTTACGCAACAAACCATTCACAAATATTACGATTTTTTCTCAAATCCGAAAATATGAGTTCATTTGTGGAGAGGTTGAATTCGAATAAGATAAAAAAAATTACCAACACTACTTGTTGATTGGTACACCCATGAATGATATACACGTACCTACCAACAGAGAGAGTTTGTGAAAAAGTATTGTTTTTACCCCTCCAATAGATTTTTTTTAATTTTTTCATTCAGAGCTGAGGAAGACATTTCTTTATTTTATAATGGTGCAGAAAATGAAGGGTATGAATACACCATGGGACGAAAGAAAGTTTCTAGGAGTACTCTTAACGAAGCAATTGTGAAAACTTGGTGAATCCCCAATATGATGCGAAAAAAAACAATACAAATAGCTATGACCGAAATCAAAGTTCGAGTTCTGGTACCAAGGAACTGTCTACAGGAAGTGTACGAGTATAAGCGATGATTTTTGATAGCCTTGGCAATCGCCTTGACGGTGAACAGGTGAACATTCCTACATCATAGCGAATGCTTTCATACTGCCCACATATCCATTTCTGGACTCTACTCACATAAATTACCGTTAAAAAATTACGGTAATCACGGAACTTCCAATTCACCCTCGTAGATGAAAGTTCTCTACTAATTGCAATTTGTTCGCTGTTCTCCTACCATCGACAAGTTGTTATCCCGGCCACATAACCAGAGGCATAATCACCGAGATTTGGTCAACAACGGACGAAGGTCATGAAGAGCTTTCATCCTATCGCTACAAAGGACTGCGAGGGTGCTATAATACAGGAAGTCAATCCCTTTCGATTACGTGCCACGCCGTTGATTGCATTATAATTTGTCTATCGATCAGAGGAGGTTCCACTCAAAGATATTATTGGAACTGAGAGAGCGCCATTGAAAACAAATCATTCTCGATAATGAAGTGCTTCTCTAAGTATCGCATCATATATATGTATGTTTATTGTTATAAATATGGTGAAGGTACAATTCAAATAATAAGAAAAAAATACACTTCAATAAATATATAAAACCACAGAAACTATCTGGGCGATAATTTGTACGTGGTGTGACAATTAAAGAATAAAATACAATAAATAGTTGGAATATATAAAATCTTAAGCAATACTTGTATCTAAAATATCTAAACTTACTCAAAAAGAAAGAAAAGCTGATATCACATGAGAAAAGAAAGATCATTGTCCAACCATGGCATCACATTCAATGTACTGAATCAGTTAATTTTCAATCAAGGATTGTCAATTAATTCATGTATATCCTTTCTTGGTCTGCTCATTATAATATAACTTTCAACTTCATTCTTAAACCTTTTGAGTGTATTTTCTTTTTTTACATCATCTGGCAAGGTGTTGTATAATTTATTCCCTAAGTACAAATAACTTATCTGTCCGATGTATTTGTTCATAATTGGAGTAACATACTTTTGTTTATTTCTGGTTCCATAGTCATGTGTACGACGCTGTAATGTACCTCCATTCAAGTATTGTCTTATATTGACTTGCATATAATATATCTGCCGAATATCTAATACTTTCACTTCAATATAAAGTTGATGAGTGGGATATCTATGGCTTTTGTTAAGTATCAATTTCAAAATTTTATTATGCGAGACCTGTATTGCATTAGAGTGTGCTCTTGAAACACCTCCCCATCCTATGATTCCATAGCTTATATGTGACTCCACCAAACTCTGATTCAAGAATTCAATAAATTTTTCAAATCTATACGAACTACACCTCGATTTTTTTATTAAGTAGTCCACATGAGGTTTACATCTGAAGGAACGATCTAACATTATTCCCAAGTATTTAATTACATTTGCTGGTCTTATTGCGAAAGAATTTTGTATGACTATATCATAGTTCGGAAAAGTAGTCTCGATGCTACCGAATGGTAAGTAAGCCGTTTTTTTGAAATTTACCGATTAAAGTCTGTAGTCTAACCAGGTTTTAATTTTGGAAAATCCCTTTCTATTTTAATTTTCAAATTGTACCAGCTTTTGTCTTTATAGATTACCACAGTATCATCGGCGAAACTGATGATCTGACCCTCTTTCTCCAATAGAAATATGTTGTTTATATAGATTGTGAATAACAAAGGACCCAACACCGTTCCTTGAGGCACACCACATGTTATTTCCTTTGTTTCGCTGATTTTATCATTTATTTTGACCTGTTGTTTTCGGTTTTTCAAATAACTCTCAAAAAAACTATATGCTGTACCTCTTATTCCCATGTCCTCTAAGGTTTCCAAGAGAATGGAATGGTGGACGGTGTCGAAAGCCTTCGCCAAGTCAAGAAATATACCGATTACTGGTTCTCCTTCATCTATGCATGCGTAAATACTGTTTGCTAATAGATGTATTGCACCTTGGGTCGACTTGTTGTTTTTTAAACCGAATTAAGAGTTTGAAAGTAAATGATGTTTTTCCAGGAATTTGGTAACTCTAACTTTTACAATCTTTTCTAATACTTTAGCCAGGCTTGTTATAAGTGAAATCGGTCTGTGATCCGCCACATCATCCCTGTCTCCAGCTTTGAAAATTGGTATTACAATACTATTTTTGAATGCCATTGGAAATTGCCCTGTTTCGAGTGAATTGTTGATTATCTCAGTTAGGAGAAGACTTATATACTCCACTATTATTTTCAGCGTGTCACCACTGATCTTATCATAACCCGGGGCCTTTTTGGGTTTCACGTCTGATTTAACTATATTTTTCACCTCACTCTCAGTTGCTGGATACAGAAACAACGTGTGGCAACTCACCGTTCTATCTCCTCTATAGTTATTGGGTCGATTGATTTTACTGGCTAAACTTTCGCCTATTTCGACTAAATATTTATCAAATATATTTGCCATTTGCACTTCATCACTGATAATTTGGTTATTGTTTTTGATATTTTGAATCTTACTCTTTTCAGTCTTAGCAACAACTTCATTGACTAGTTTCCATAACTTCGATGATGAATTTTTTTCTTTTTCCATCTTTTTATTGTAATAATTTCTTTTGTTGCAAAGAGTATTTGTCACTCACCCAAAACTGGATATCATTTATTTGCTTTGCTATCAGGTGATGAACCTACTTCTATAAGCTCCGTTGTCTTCATTTCATGAACAAAAAATCCGAGTTTAGTGAGTTATTCGAAACTTTGTGTTTTCTGGGTCGTGATAGATAAGTTGTTGAGAATAATTTATTCATTCCTCAAAGCTCTGAGTTATAAAAAACTCCCTCCTACCGGGACTCCTTCTACCTTCCATTCCACTCAGTATGTGATGAAAGGAGAAGTCTGGTGAAACTATCTGCACACGAAAAATAATCAGTTAATTCCCACACTTTTTTTTCTCGTGAACCACTTTCAAAGTATTATTATTATTTCCGGTAGACCTCCTGCTGCTACATTCTTATGATTCCTGATATCACTCTGTCTAGTAACTCTAGTATGGTTGGACATGCACAAATTCGAGAGAGAAAAATACTTTAGTTGCCATATCTCATTACGTGTAGGCAGCACTAGAGCCGCATCCTCGTGAATTTACATAACTGAAAACTAGTACGCAAACTAATGAACTGAATGAGGAGGAAAAATTATTCTTCCTATTCTTTTTCTTTAAGCTCAGTGCTGAACCTTATTTCGGACGCTGTAACCTGCAATACGTTCATATATTTTTGAAAAATAGATTCGAGGATGAAATTGAAATTTCGCACATAATAATATGAGAAAGTATGGGATCCAAAACTTGTTCTTGGTAGGTCAATCACATGAAAATCGTTAGATCTGGGACAACTGACATCGAGACTTATTCTCCTTTTTGCTCCAGCTTCTACAAAAAGAGTTCAGACATTGAGCTCCACTCGTCACCCAATTATCGTTTTCCTCAAAGACATCAAGGTCAAAATCCGCATAACGGAATAGCATGCAAACTTCCAAACAAAAAATAATGCACTACAGTGTCCAAATTCCTGAAGAACTCGTTTGTTACGTATTCGATCCACTAACATATATTTCATTGAAATGAAAAAAAAATATTAGCATATTTTAGCAAATGGATAGAAGACGGTTCACAAGCTAGTTTGGTTTAGCAGGAATACTGATTTTTCAGCTGCGATATTGAGAATCAACTCTGGTTCTGACTGGTCTTGAAGATCTGATACCCTAAATAACTTTGACAATAGACTTTTGGGTATGAAATATTCAACTCATTATTGAATACTCATGTTATCTTTAAATTTCAGTTAAAAAAACTGTACAGTGTACTTTTTAGGTTATTTTTTGTTATATAACATTTTGGAAAACTTTTTTTTAAATGTTTGCATTAGCACATTCATTATATGGGACTAAAAGATCGCCTTCAATTCTTGAAACATCTACAGAGTGCTGAATATATTCGGATGTAATCATCTTTTGATTTAGGCCAGTCTCAAACTACTGGTACCCGACAGAAAACAACTACGTCCCTGGCTAATACCATGGAGGACATTGCATTAAATCCGATCAGATCCAGTGCAGAAGAAAATCCTACATTTGTTTATCGCGGTGCGAACAAAGGAAACTATTTTCAATTATCGGGACGGGCACTCTTGTAGACCGGTTTCGAGCCATTTGGCCAGTCATCACTACAAAGTAGTGCCATCATGAACATAAAGTCGATGACTTCCTATAATTGAAAATGAAACATTTTTCATAGTATCAAGCCTCGAACAAATTTGATGCGAACACCACAAAGTCATTGCGCCATCTACCTGTGGACGAAGTATACCAAAAAAAAAAAAAACTAATTCGTCCATTCCTCCTGCGATGAAAATGCAAGAACATTCGAAATAGTCGATGGGCATACTTGAAGACTGGCGTTAAGTAAAATCATCTTTTGAACAATTCGTTCAGGTCAGTCTCAAACTACATAGTACGTTTTGGCTGCCACCTGTCAGAAAACAACTACTCCTATCAATACCATGAATGGCATTGTATTATATCCGAACGGTACCAGTGCAGGTTTCTTCACAGAAGAGAATCCTGCATTCGCTTTTGTTGATAAAAATTACGGAACTGATTCTCAATTGTCGGGAAGGGCACACTTGCAGACCGGTTGAACTATTTGGTCACTATCTCGAAAGCAGTTTAGAAATAGAAAATGAACTGATAATTAGGCAACATTTTCGAAAAGGCGTCTAATGACACCCTGTCTCATCTGAAACGAATCATGCCACAAAAAATCATCAGGAGTTAAATAGATATGGGATATCACAATGAATATTTAATTATATGTGAATGGAAACAATAAAAACTGAATGTTGATGATTTCTTTCCGATTCCCTGAACTAAGACTTCGTACCAGAAAATATAATTATTTTGAACCAATCTAGATATATCTTCCTCCAATTCACCCTGGAAAATATAAGACTTTTTTTCTCAAGGTCCAGAAGTCTTTACACAACAAAATATTTTTAAGGTGAGTTCTGAATATTTTTTATTGAAATTTTCCCAGTTTAAAAATTCCTCTAGGAGGGGATGTGTGAATGGGTATCTTCGAAGAAGAATTTTTTAATTTTTCATTCCCTGTCATTCCTGGGTTCAGTTGAATTTCTGGTGAAAAATTTGACCGGTTATGTTTCAAAGGATTTTTACGAAATCGCCAGAAACTAAGGATTTTGTGGGGGAGACCTGCAGCAGCACTGGACAAGGCAATCATCATGCCTGTCGACATCGAGTGCTCAACAGAGCCAAATTTCTCTAGAAGTGTCGAGGCGGATTTGCATCCTGGTGTGTCGTTAGTGGGTCAAATTATTGTATACGCAACTAAGAGGCAGTGGACAAATTGAGAAATCAACGTTTCGAATGCAGTGAACGAGCTAGAAATCTGTAGGAAAATCTAATATACTGATCGGACCGAAACTTTCTGTCAAGATCAATTACCCTCACACTGAACTGATTTCATTTACACGCAGCACTCTGCTGTAAATATAAGAACCAAAACTTCCGGTGGAAATTGAATATTTTACTGTGATTTCCCGTTTAACACAATATATGTTTTCAGGTTTAATCCTAGCCTTCGTTGAGCATACATTTGCTCTCATTCGTAACAATTTTCCTTCGTCATCTGTTAGTTTTCGTTTCGAACCATTCCTCTCGAGCAAGTGTGTAGGAACAGAGACTAGATCAGCAATGATCATAAATACTGGGAATTCACGAATTCTCATGCAGGAATCAGCTGACTGCTTGTCCTTCTTGTTGTGTTTCTTCGAATATTTTGGCGATATCTGATATTCATTGGAATTTTTTTCTTTATTGGAGCTCTCTATTCGATTTTTTGTTTTTTGTTTACAATTACCATTCTTCATATATTGGTGGGGCCGATTGTTGTTTTTCTGCTTGTTATATCTTATATTCTAACCTCATCCTCTTGAGCAAGGAGAATTATCGATTTTGTTTCTGTTCACAATGGAAGTTGGCATTATTATTCCTTGTAGTTTATCTATGATATTGATGAACATTAATTTTTATTGATATTTTTCATTTCATTACAAATTTTTCCAAACTGGGCCTCATTAAACTTAGGATCATTTCGAAAATGATAGATATTCCTATTTTGTGTACCGAGTTAAGCCCTGATGGGAATAAGAGGAACAATGTCTTGCTAGTGCGAGTTCATAAGTTTAATCGACCTATCTCTTTGTAATTGTTGACTTGATGCATTCGCAAACCCTGAAATGTGCGAATCGTGAGCCAGAAGATGATAGAAAGTCGAATTATTTTGACTTTCTCTGTTTCAAATATTCTGCCTCCTATTCTGCGAGCACTGCGGATATTCTCGGAATGATTCATAGATATAATTTTTTTATAGAAGCATTCCACGGGCATGAAACGGAAATTTATCCGAAAATGTGCTTGAATATCGGCAGAAATTAAAGTGGTGAATTTGAAGACATCACCATGATAGTGAATCAGAAAAAAAAATATGTTGAACATTCGAAGAAGGAATCATGTCCTTTTTCAAATGTTCAAAAATAATCTCTTTTCCACAGCTTGAATGTTATGATATTGTTACGATGATTCCTTTTGTTTGTTGATTAAAACTCTGAACAACACCGAACTACTTTTATAACAAGTCTCTATCACAACACAATACAATACAATCGCTCAAATTGATCCGCTAACTTTCCAACACTCGGTACTTGAACTCTCTGTACAAAAAATTCTACACTTCGACTTCTACACTTAGCAATAACAAAGCTTTCTCCACTAAGCTAGAAACTCTGATTTACTATATTCTTGCGTACGCCTACGGAGAATCTTCGAGTCAAAACTCGATAACTGAATAGTTCAGGCGTGACGAGAGTTCCTGGAAAAATGACGTTTGCTTTTCGACCCCTCATCTGCGTTTACGATATTCAGGGCCGGCGCTAGGGGATTCGTAACATTATCCCCCTCTCAATTTTGCTCGTTCCGATCGAAGAATATCTCGTTATTCCCATGGTAACATTTCAGTCTCTCTAGGTGTACGACTTTCATTTTGGTTCTAGGCCTACGTTGAACCCTGTACACCACATCATTCATTCTGCGACGAGGGTTGTACAGCCACACTCAATCTCCTTGAAATCTGCCAGTATTCGCCTTTCGAAAGTGCCGAGCCTTCCTCCTGTCAATACGCTCCAGCATCTCTTGTTGTTTAGTGAATGGAACTCTCCTTGATGGTTTTTGAATCGATTGGACTTGGCCAATATTGACTTTCTGTTTGATCAAGTTAGCCCTTTTTGTTGTTTTCAACTCGGAGATATCACTTTAACTTCAAATACGACAACTGGTGGCTCTCACAGGGATAGCTGGACGCTGTATTCAGGGACTCTCATTCACTGTATCACGAGCTATTTCTTTCGATAGTGCGAGGATTCTCGCAGTTTTCAGAAATCGCGGTTCTGCAGGCATTTTCCCCTGTCCTGGAGTTGTAGGGACAAATTCTTTCCCACCAAACTTCATAATTTTTTTCTCGTTGTCGAATGAAAACCCATAGTCACTGATCAAATGTATCCCGAGTATAAATTCATCTTCTATGTCCGCGACGTACACTGTATCCGTGATGGTAAGTCGCCCAAGAATCAATGTAATTTCAGCCTCTCCTCGAATTGGTGCGTTTTCACCAGTGACTGTTCGAAGCACGGAGTTGAAAGAAATTGGCTTCACGCTTTCAGGCCGAACGATGTCACTGCGTACCAAGGAAACTGCAGCACCAGTGTACATGGTGCATATAACGTCCATCTCATTCAATTTTCCTGGTATGTTTAGGCTATCGGTTATTCTTCTCAACCTGTTAACACGGATGACCCTTGGTGACCTTGACCTCGCGGTGATTGCGAACTTGACGGCATCCTGGCAGGTGAGTTGGATGTTGGGGGCATTCTCACCTTGCAATCTTTCATGAAATGTTTGGATCTTCCACATCTATAACAGTTCATTTGTGGCATTCTCTTCCTGCAGTCTTTCATATAATGCTCCGGCTTTCTACATCTATAGCAAATCCTCTGCGACATTCTCAACCAACAGTCTTATATGAGATGTCCCAGTTTTCCACATCCATAAGATGTTCTTCTCTTTTGGGTGCTCATTCCACTTATCACTTATTTGATTCCCTTCAGAACTTTTTCGAATGAAGCATTCGCTGCGCCAAATCTTTGTTTGGGATCTTCAGTTGTTACCGCTCGCACTTTCGGTCTTGAGGTGTTGATGGCCGCCTCCACTTCTAGCGAACGTACCAAGGCATCGCTACTCGTTTTGAAACCCAGTCGTAAAGTTCTTCGTATCTTTGGGTCTCTCAGACCATCTATGAACATCTGCACCGCTAGCTGCTCCTTGAAATCTCCGGGCGCTTCTGGATACGCAAGATGGATTAGGCGTCTAACATCTGTCTTGAATTCTTGCAAACTCTTACCTGATTTTTGTGCGCAAGTTTTCATTCGCGCCCGGTACAGCTGTTCTCGGTGATGATCGCCATACTTCAACTCCCCAAATAGCACAAGTACGTCCAGTGGACGTACTGCATATGTACGGTGAGGATGTATTGTACGTATTTAGGACGTACTTTTGTCTCCGACAGACGTACATAAGACCTCCCTGCGACTTACCGTTTCCGCATAGTCGGTAATCCCAGGTACGTACTTTTCCAGTCCACACAGGACCTGAAATGTACAGAAAGGGGAACTGTTTGGGACATTCCGAAAACGTACATTTTCCATTCTGTATGCGCTATCCCAAGTAGAACAAACATATTTGACCAATATTGGTTCAATATTACAGAAATTTTAACCTTATATTGTAGATGATATCAATAGTGGCCACAAAAAAATGTAAACATTCGGCGATATTAGCTCAATATTCGAAAAAAACTTAATGATATATCATATGATATCACTTAATGAATCTAAGTTTTAATATTCGGGAATATTCATTTCTTTTTTACCAAATAGTCAAGTTGGAAATTTTACTCATTCACGTGTACTAACCATCTAACCGAATACTTACCTGGAAAAAGACCTGACTGCTGCGGGGCTTGAACTCTCGACCTTTTCTATGGAGATATTATTGTCGACCACTGTTACGCTCTACGGCACGAAGAGACTTGTTTTTAAGAAGGAGTTGGGTGCTATAGATGTGATGACTTCAAGTTAGTTTTGTTCGAGATAATATTGAAATTTCAGAAAGTTCAGTAACAATGAAAATATATTCGAAAAAACACTAAAGGATCACTGTCTCATGTGATGGCGGTTTTGGAATATCAAACTTGCTGTGCAAGAAATTCTGTATGTTATTTTCTGGTATTTAAATTCACCACATGTCGATGTTTCAATTTTTCCAATTTTTTTTAGGAATAATTCATTATGAATATTCCATTACCAATATTGATATATGTATGAATACACTAAGTGATCACTCTCAAAATCCCAATACCCCTTGAACCGAAAGGGACCCAATACGTACGTACTTGGGAGGTCCAAACAGTATGTACATACTAACAGAAATGTAGAAAATGAAAGGAACCCAATCCGTACGTACTTGGGAGGTCCAAACAGTATGTACAAAAAAGTACGTCAACGAGACGTCCAGATAGTATGTACATACGATTTCCAAAAATGTACGTCAATGAAAATATATTCGAAAAAACACTAAAGGATCACTGTCTCATGTGATGGCGGTTTTGGAATATCAAACTTGCTGTGCAAGAAATTCTGTATGTTATTTTCTGGTATTTAAATTCACCACATGTCGATGTTTCAATTTTTCCAATTTTTTTTAGGAATAATTCATTATGAATATTCCATTACCAATATTGATATATGTATGAATACACTAAGTGATCACTCTCAAAATCCCAATACCCCTTGAACCGAAAGGGACCCAATACGTACGTACTTGGGAGGTCCAAACAGTATGTACATACTAACAGAAATGTAGAAAATGAAAGGAACCCAATCCGTACGTACTTGGGAGGTCCAAACAGTATGTACAAAAAAGTACGTCAACGAGACGTCCAGATAGTATGTACATACGATTTCCAAAAATGTACGTCATTACTATTATGTCCCGCAAACGTTTCGAAATATACGTATCTGAAAGGGACTCAATATGTACGCACCTGGAAGGTCCAAATAGTACGAACATAGTTCTTCCAAACATGTACGTAAATGATACGTCTGAGCAGTACGTACATGGGATTCACAAAAAAACACGTCATTGGTATGTCCCTAATTCATTCCGAAAAGTACGTACCTGAAGGGGAGTTGATGTAAACGTATCAGGGACACTTAATAAAGTACGTACATAGTACTTCCAAGCATGTACGTTTTTATTACATTCCGATTGGAACGGGACCAAGTATGTACCTACATGGGACGTCTAACCAGTACATACATGGTACATCCGGTAATGTACGTTCTTCGAATGTCTCCTATCCGTCCCGGGACGTATCGACGTAACTGGGACATAAATGGTTCGTCTTCAGGACGTCGTGTGCTATTTGGGTCTAATACAGAAATCAGGTCATCTAATTCATTCTTATGTTTTCTAGAATTCTCTGGAGTGTTTCTTCTCGTTTTTTTCTTTCAAATTCTCGTTCTTTTTTTTTATGACACTCTTTTTTTTTTATCACACTCTTTCTTTTACTTTCGAGAATTTTCCATTCTCGTTCATTCTTTACTTTTTCTCGTTCTTTCATTTCATCTTGCCGCCGCTTTTCTTCCTATTCTTTTTCCCCCTGTCGTCGCTTTTTTTCCAGTTCTTTCTCCTCCAATCATCGTTTTTCTTCCTCCTGTCGTCGTTTTTCTTTTTCTTGTTTTTTCTCCTGGCGACGCTTTTTTTGTATTTCTTTTTCCTTTTGTCGTCGCTTTTCCACTTCTTGTTTTTCCTCCATCGGTCGCTTTTCATCTTCCTGCCGTCGTTTTTAATAATCCGCAGATAGATTTTGGATACATTTTTTCATGTCCTCCATCCTATCGTATGACGTACTCATATTCACCATAAATAGATTTCTATATCATCAAAATTCCACTTCCGACACCACTGTTACGATTATTCCTTGGGTTCGTCTATTAAAACTCCAAACAACACTAAACTACTTTCATCACAACTCTCTTTCACAACAAAATACAATACAATCGCTTGAATTGCTTCGCTAACTTTCCAACGCTCGTTACCAAAACTCTCTGTACTGAACATTCTACACTTCGACTTCCGCACTTAGCAATAACAAAGCTCTCTCCGATAAGCTAGAAACTCTTATTTCCTATCTTCTTAATTCACTCCACTTAGCTCTGAATAACTCTGCTTAACTCTGTGAATAAAGTCCCCAATAACTGTTGAATAACTAACTGTCTCCTTATATACTTGCGTAGGTCTACGGAGACTCTTAGAGTCAAATCTCGGTAATCGAATGATTCAGGCGTGACGAAAGTTCCTGGAAAAATGACGTTTGTTCTTTGACCCCTCATCTGCGTTAACGATCGTCAGGGCCGGCGCTAGGAGATTCGTAACAATATTTTGAAGCACGAATAGCCAATTATTGTGTTGGGACAAATAGCTTTCAATAGCGTTGTTCTACATTATTGCTGTCTCTTCATAAATACTCTATTGATCTTCCCGGATAAATCTTTCTTGGAATTCTGATAATTTCCTGAAAGGCTCACGAAGAGAATACGCCATATGATATTTGTTGAGATATGAATTGAATTGCACTTGTCTATGTTCTGCATTCTGTATAATTTTGAATATGGTAACTAACAAAAATGTTATGGATTTGTGATAGTCTTTTTTATATATATGCACTGTACTGTCACGTTGAGTTTATTAAAGTTATTTCACCTCAAGTGTTGATATTTTCTGCGATCCAGAATTTCATTATAACCCTCAACAATATTTCTAATTTATATCTAGCATCATTGTTGTTCATTTCAGGTTTTTAGTTACTATTTTTGAAAAAAAAAACAAGTTGGAGAAATAAATATTTCAAGTTGACAGACATTTTTTTCAAATCCCAAAATTGACACAAAAAAGCCTTTAGAGCCGATACTTAAGACATCAGCATTGTGAAAGTCACAATGTCTGGTTTAGTGCTGAATGAGAGGTCTGAAAAATAAAAGTGCTGCCGAAGAAAAAGCGATGACGTCTCTGGAAGAGGCTTATTCAATGGCGGAATCAAATCAGGCCAGGAGGAAACCATAGATTCGTAACAGAAAACACCCTTACCAATGAAAAGTTCAAGAAATATATACCTCAGTTGACCTCAAAACCATTCACGATGTACGCATAGTCGAAAATCCTGAACAGGAGGAAGAAAAATCGAGATTGAAATGAATAAAAAGGAAGTTCTGCAAATCCATCAGCAGGAAATGCTGGATTCCGAGAAAACAATCAGAAGGGCGAATTTTAATAATGATTCCCTCGCTCCTTCACAACTTAATTGAATTCTAACTAGAAAATCCATGTGAAAAGGTTGGCCTGCGTCCGGTGGCAACGTAGGACCCAATTTCAGTTATGAACCTCTTCATATCCATTTCTATACCCTATACCCTCTCGCTCTATACCCACCTCATCAAAAACATTGATGGAATTTAGAACGAATGCCATCGATCCCCTCCATTATGTCTGTGTGGCAATTATTACAGAGTCGAGTGATAGCTGGATACTTCATCCACTCGGGATCGAGTATTTGCAACTGATTTCTGAATAAAAGTAATGGCTGGATTTTCATTAAGATGGCCAAGGACTAACTGGTCTACAAAGAAGTATGCATTTTTTTTCTTGGACAAAATAAAATGAGTAATAGCTTACTATATGAATGCCTTATTATCACCTCAATGATGGTACTATTAACAACTACTCAATATGAAAATCCCGCGAGTAATTTTCCGACTCTCTATACCTACCGGAGTATACGCGTAGAATAGGGCCGTTTATAAATCGTTATGGTTCCTGAATACTCCATCAATTCCACATCAGGCGTTATAAATAATGCTTTCAGCGACGCAGCGAGGTGCTACAAAGGCTCTCGAATAACGATGCAGACGAGAATTCGCGCGCTGAATTATGGGTCAATTGTTTGAGTGAACCGAGGCGTGTATATCATATGAAATGTCGGCAGTTCAAAGTTGTTCATGATGAATATTCGTTGGCCTTCCCGAATATTTCTCCACACTGAATGCACGTCGTAGATATTGTTCCGTTTCTCTTTCAGGTTTTGTTTATTTCTGATCTATAGAAGTTGACTTATGGAAGCAGTTGGAAAGATAATGGTAATGAACACAATGCGATAGTCGGTTTTCTGTGGTTTATATTCATTCATTTATTTATTTATTCATATTCATCCAGTCAGACCATACAGGTTCAGTTACTTGGATATCATTCGTTAACTACATGTCTACAATACAATATTGAAAAAAATAAAAACTGAAAATGATAAGAATAATCAAATGAAATGAAGTGACTGTTGAGTCATTCAAATGCCGTACGATTGACACTAAATGAGATTGATACATGAGATATTGTTATTATAGTGTCATAGCGATAATTTGTGCTTCAATTGTTTTTCTGTATACCTTCTGTGAGTCCGATTCAGGTCTATCAGAGCGTTGAATTCCATTTGCGAGACGAAGCATACCTACAAGAGGGGCCCTTCCGTACCTTGAAAGCGGTATGGTGAACATGTTCTCGAAACGAGTTCTTCTAATTGGTGCATTTAATCTTATCATGGATAGTGAGTACGGTGAATTTATTTTATATTTATATTTATTTCATATTATATATTTTAGTTTCCTCCTATTTTCCTAAGACAGGATTTTAAACTCATGTCTCAATTCAAAGGATCTCACGGTATTATAGTCAGGCCGAACATAATATTTTTTGAGAAGGAGATATCTTGAGAATTTGTTCTGAACCATCTCCCTTTTGGAATAGACTAGATTGATATTCGCATTACCAGATATCGAAGCCAAATTTCAGTTTACTTCTGACAACTGTGTAGTGAAGTATCTTGAGAGTTTGTGAATTTGGTGAAATCAAAGGTTTGCCCGATTATGAAACCCAACATTCTGTTGGCAGCTTCCCTTGCATTATCTATGTGTGTTTTTAATGATAATGAATCAATGTATATTGGAACATCACAGGGTTATGCGAACGAGTTATTGACATGACACTACATTGTTCAATGTTAAAAAAGAGTTCCGCTTCCGCCGTGGTAGTGAGCAGACGTGTCTGTTCACATAGATGGTACGAGGATGCCGCGTGGAGTCGGGACTCTATTTTGTGTCTGTGATAGTCGTGTTTTTGACCTGATTGTTTCAACTTAATCATACTCCCTCTTCTCTTCACGCGAGTAACCAGGCTCGATGCCACCGGATGTGGTGAGGGAGGGTGGAGTGTGAACAGTCTATTTTTTTGTAATTATTTATACTTGCCAAGCAATAACGGGAGCGAGCATGGGACATCCCAGACGCGCTTGGTTAGCGCACTCGTTCCTGTCTTATATAATCATTACGTGACGATGGGTATATGTCCAAGGACGCACCCATTAACGCAATAACAACCAACTAAAGATAAAAAATAATATAGTTATTACTCTTTTAGGAATTTGAATTCAGTTTGCTTGATCAGGTATAGTATCGGCGATCAGTTTTGGTAATATAACTTCCAAATATACCAAGAGAACTACAATATCAACTTCGGCAGTAAGCCCTGCGTTTGAGCAACTGGTATTTGAACATACTCTTCTCACAATTCCCCAAATAGCACACGACGTCCTGAAGATGAACCATTTATGTCCCAGTTACGTCGATACGTCCCGGGACGTATAGGAGACATTCGAAGAACGTACATTACCGGATGTACCATGTATGTACTGGTTAGACGTCCCATGTAGGTACATACATACTTGGTCCCGTTCCAATCGGAATGTAATAAAAACGTACATGCTTGGAAGTACTTTGTACGTACTTTATTAAGTGTCCCTGATACGTTTACATTAACTCCTCTTCAGGTACGTACTTTTCGGAATGAATTAGGGACATACCAATGACGTGTTTTTTTGTGAATCCCATGTACGTACTGCTCAGACGTATCATTTACGTACATGTTTGAAAGAACTATGTTCGTACTATTTGGACCTTCCAGGTGCGTACATATTGAGTCCCTTTCAGATACGTATCTTTCGAAACGTTTGCGGGACATAGTAATGACGTACATTTTTGGAAATCGTATGTACATACTATCTGGACGTCTCGTTGACGTACTTTTTTGTACATACTGTTTGGACCTCCCAAGTACGTACGGATTGGGTTCCTTTCATTTTCTACATTACTGTTAGTATGTACATACTGTTTGGACCTCCCGAGTACGTACGTATTGGGTCCCTTTCGGTTCCAGGGGTATTGGTATTTTGAGAGTGATCACTTAGTGTATTCAAACATATATCAATATTGGTAATGCAATATTCATAATGAATTATTTCTAAAAAAATTGGAAAAATTGAAACATCGACATGTGGTGAATTTAAATACCAGAAAATTACATACAGAATTTTTTGCACAGCAAGTTTGATATTCCAAAACCGCCATCACATGAGACAGTGATCCTTTAGTCTTTTTTCGAATATATTTTCATTGTTACTGAACTTTCTAAAATTTTAATATTATCTCGAACAAAACTAACTTGAAGTCATCACATCTATAGCACCCAACTCCTTCTTAAAAACAAGTATCTCCGTGCCGTAGAGCGTAACAGTGGTCGACAATAATATCTCCATAGAAAAGGTCGAGAGTTCAAGCCCCGCAGCAGCCAGGTCTTTTTCCAAGTAAGTATTCGGTTAGATGGTTAGTACACTTGAATGAGTAAAATTTCCAACTTGACTATTTGGTAAAAAAGAAATGAATAATCCCGAATATGAAAACTTAGATTCATTAAGTGATATAAAATGATATATCATTACGTTGTTTTCGAATATTGATCTAATATCGCCGAATGTTCACATTTTTTTTGTGGCCACTGTTGATATCATCTACAATATAAGGTTAATATTCCCGTAACATTGAACCAATATTGGTCAAATATGTTTGTTCTACTTGGGATAGCGCATACAGAATGGAAAATGTACGTTTTCGGAATGTCCCAAACAGTTCCCCTTTCTGTACATTTCAGGTCCTGTGTGGACTAGAAAAGTACGTACCTGGGATTACCGACTATGCGGAAACGGTAAGTCGCAGGGAGGTCTTATGTACGTCTGTCGGAGACAAAAGTACGTCCTAAATACGTACAATACATCCTCACCGTACATATGCAGTACGTCCACTGGACGTACTTGTGCTATTTGGGATCGGTCCAACTATTGATAAATCAATTACAATTTCATCTTTCTCCATGGATTCGCGAATAACGAAACACACTTTGGATACAATTGTACTGTGGTTGGAAGTTCTTCTTTCTCCAGATATTTTTTCACAGTTTTTCTTGCATTCTTGTGAATTCATGTTTGTTTTCTTCTGTTCAAAATCGAATGAGCAACATTCACACTCTCAGTTCAATTCATATCATATCAGAATTTACTCATAATTAGATTATTTTCATTGTCGAATTAGTAGTTCAGCAAATGCAAATTATCAATCAAGATATTCACTTTGCACTGGTGAACTCTCTCCTCTCCTAAAGTTGTTTGCAGATACCTTGTTTATGTCTATTTAGAACTTATACTCATTCGTACATTCTTGAATGTGAATTGTACCTCAGCCATCCGACTGAATTATGGACGGTTATATCGTGAACGTCGATCATCAATTCATTTTTGGTCAGTGGCGTACACTGGATATTATAGAATATATCTTTCTTTCATGAGACGTCGGAGCTCAAGATTTAAGATTGCTTTGTGACAGATGAATGGTATCATGCTAGTTTTGAATGTCAAGCTAAATAGTTAGGAGGTATTTTGACAGCTTTTGAGCAGCTTCACCATTCCATTAATCCTGTAATACCTACACAGGAATAATGGTGATGGTGATTTAGATGCTCAAAGTGCGATATTAGTAGAATTTCAAAATTACATATTTCACTGTCAAGCCATTCACAGTCAGTGGCTTGATGACACAAAAAATTACTCATTGGGATCAGCTAGCACTATTGCTGTTACGAAGCAACAAAATGATAAACTTCCTCGAATGGAAACTCCCAAATTTGATGGAACTACAAAAAACTGGTGAACCTCCAATAATATTTATTCTACAGTTTGATATACAATAATGACTCACCTTCCAACGTCAAGAAATTCAAATATTTGGTACTGTCTTTGACAGGTGGTGCGAACAATTCGATTGAAGTAATTGGAAACTACACGCTGCTCTTCATAATTTGCTGAATGTTTTTTTGAAACAGTTGCAATATTGAGACTGCAAGAAAAAAAATAGTAAGCAGTTCAAGAGCAGGCTCAACCAAGATAACGATAGAATCTCTTGTTCCTGATATTACCCATTTAATACAGTCCACTTTGCTTCTCGCCGACCAATGAATATCAGGGCAAAAAATTGGAAGAATAAATGTATCACTGGAAGAATTGTCCGGCATTCATACAAATGCAGCTGCCAATAAAGATGTCGACTGAAATCCTGAACTGTTGAGTGTGCTGAAATCTGCAAAGAATCAATAAAATTAGTATCGATTTCATAATACCTCTTAAGTGAATATGTTTGAATTGATGAATTAAAAAAACGATGTTCCTATTCTACGATATCAGAAGCAGCATTCCAGAAAATGTATGTCATCGAGATTATCTATATGGATTATTGAATAGAAGTGAATTTTCCTTTCATTTTTCAACTTGCAATATATATTTCAAGAAGCACTCTCTACTTCTCGATCGATTTCGGGAGACGAATTTTAATTGTAATTTCTTTCTACTTATCGTTGTTCTCTCTCAACAGTTGTGTTGTTGGTATTATTGTTGTTGTTATCATATTCAACAGATCAGACTCATATGTTATCATCCAATTTGTTTAGAGAAACAAGTCTCATTCTCGAAATTCCCAATGAAAAACTTGGATTGTTGAATTGCCAGCAATTCAACTAATCTACTTCCTCATGACTAGACCAGGAAAACAACAACATCAACTTCGACAGTAAGCCCTGCGTTAGTTACTCTAACGTATTTAAATATACTCGTCTCAAAATTTGGTACGGCTTTTGATGAATCAATTAAGATTTCATCGGTCAAACAGCATTGGTTGATCATCTTGTAACAGGTTACTTTTTCATAGAGAAATATTAGTGAATAAGTATAAGAAGCGGTTTAACTTTACGGTATTTATTGTAAGAAAACATTCATTCCCTGAACAATATAGTTGATTCAAACTAGTATTCAAATTATAAAGATTAAATCAGAGCAAGGTTCCATACGCTGAAATAGATCGTTCGTATTTTGGTTATTTCTATTCAACGAGTTCGACAGATGAATATTGCTTTATAGGAAATGACAGTGAAAAATTGACATAAATTTTGAAAGGAGAAAATAAGTTTTTTTGAATGTCACGGCACATGGCTGTAGCTAATTTTTAGAATTATAGCTCGCATCGTGGATGGATTTGCCATAATTATAAGCATACGGAGTTTAATAATAGAGTACTTTCAGTCTTGAGAAAAAAAAAAGAGCTACTCACCTGCTTGTCCAGGATCTGGATTATTCAATACTCCCAATCTTGCCGTAACAGTAAAAACCACATTAGGCCACCCACTATCTAAAGGTACGTCCTACTCCTCCAGTATTTTTCTAGTCGAGCATCAACAGAACTTGATTTTGTTCCAGATTGTTCATATAACGAAGTTCTATTACAGGCCTTCTCGTTGTGCTCTACGAGCCTTGTCAGTTGACAACTGGTTCCGCTACAAGCTAATCATTCCGCAGTACCTTACCACCAAAAGACCTGGCAGAACGGTTACCACTGCTCAAAGACCATACCTGATCTGTATTTGACCTCTACGGAGACTCCAGCAGAACCAAACCGAAGGCTGACTGTACCACCACTGTCAGCTACGACATACCAGGCGAGCTCTTTCCATTTATTCATTGCTATACCGATATCTTGCTCATTTTGCTTGTATTTCTCGCTTATTCGCTATCTCAACATCAAACGGCTTGTAGGCTTACTGAGGGGCTTGTTCATGCTAGTATTGTGAATCATAGAAGCTTATTCATTGACCCTGCACTATACAATACCTGGAAGAACATCTTGATATATTATTTTATTGAGTTAGAAATATTGCATTTAACTTACCCATTTTCAGTGTGAACTCCGGTGTATATACACAAGGGGGGATATTCTGCATCTGTATCACTGTGCCTTCAATTATAATAGGTATTTCCAGCGGCCTTATTCGGTTACTTGAACGACCAGTGAACAATTTCTGTACAAAGTAAATCCATCTATTCACTTCAATGAATTGTATTATTTTTCCACGACCCACTCTACCGATCTGGTGTCAATGTAATTATTATTTTGCCTATAAACCCTCTTATAACCCAAAACGTCTGACAAATAGTTCACGACGTTGCGTTAGGTTATAAGCTTTCTTTCCACTTTTCTTCCTTCCCGTCAAGGTGTGGAACTGGAACATGAAAACATTCATCTTCAGTACGACAACTTGACGGAAAGGTAGAAGAGCGGAGAGAAAGCTGATCAACCAATGCTGTTTGACCGATGAAAGCGTAATAGATTTATCAAAAGTCGGACCGAGTTGTGGGACGAGTATGTTTAAATACCAGTTACTCAAACGCTGGGCTTATTGTCGAAGTGGATACTGTAGTTTTCCTGGTCTAGTCGTTCTAGTCGTGAAGAGGTAAGTTAGCTAAATCGCTGTATTGATGCAGAGAGATATGTATTCGAGTTCTTGATGAAAACTCCAGCATGAGAGTCGAAAGGTCGAACATTTCAACAACTCGCACACGGATTGATACCCGAAAGGACTATTTTCAATATGGTATCCGTTTGTTAGCATTTCGAGAATCGACCACCTAGAGCTATTTTGGATTGAAGCTATCTTCGGAACAAGCATATCCCATTCCATCCGTGTCCTAACTTCCTCTATTAATTCAACATCAAACGCGATAAATCCCTTGTCGCTAGACAAGACCTCCGGCGTTTCATATTCTTTAGTACAATTTGCCGCATTCATGCGCGTCTCTTTTGTTTGTACTCTCTTCTCCGGGAGCCACTTTCCTAGTTGTGTTTTTTGTGCATTGTTCCATCGTACGTTAAAAAAGAGTGGCAGTTCCCGATGCAAGGGAATACATCAGTGGCTGGATCATCAGCAAGAAATTAGCTTCCTGTTTTCGAGCAGAAAATATTGTCTGTTGATGAGTTAGTGACTGGATAGATGAGAACTGGAAAGTTTCATGAATCCCACTTTTACTTCATATATCACTTGATTTACTATATCTTATAGCTTTTTAGTCACTTGCTCCGTAATTATCGAGATGTTCAGGAAAGCGGAATGAAAATCTCTATGCATCATACATTTGGATAATACTCATATAAACAATAACTTGCTATAATTTTCAAATTGATTGAAGAGGGGGGGAAAGGGCAGTGGAAGAGAATCAAAGTCAAAAATTTATTTCAACACTTTTTCAAAAAATCATGAGAACTGAAAAGTAGTGTTCTGTTATAACGACACGTACCTCTTGGTTTCTCTCACACATTTTGAGGATTGGACTACTCCTGCCGATCGAGCAACCGAATAGACCTCAACAGTTCTCGACCTCGCAAGTTTTTCGGACTTGAAGGCCGTGTCCTGGAATTTTGAGTTCCGGAGTTTTCGGCTGCATCTGCGGCAGCCATCTTCAGTGGCGTGGTCTCAGTTGAACTCTTTCCTGTGAGTCTACTATGACTAATAGTAAAAACAAACTAAAACATTCAAATCTCATCTTCAAAATTAATAGTGATCAGCACAGTCATTCAACCAGATCTTCCAAAAATTTATCTACGATAAAATTCAAATCTAATATAGGACGACAGTCAATTTATCACACAGGAATCATTTTTTATAATAAATTACCAGATGCAATGAAGAAATATGGAAAACTCTGTTTCAAAGCCAACTTAAAAAAACATTTAATGAAATAGATAATTGGCAATTTTTTATTTATTTTTTCATTTCCATATTTTTTTTTTCACTTTCTACAATGAAACAGTCTGATTTTATTGCCTTTTTTTCTTTAATGTATAATTTTCTTAGAGTTAATATTTTTCCCTTCTATAAACTTTGTAGTTTCTTGGGAAATAAAAGTTATCATCATCATAATATACTAGTATCAACACTGACCGTGAAAGGCTACGTTCTTTCATTTGTTCTTGACCTACTACTTGATTCTAAAGCGAATTCTTCCTCTATTTGCACATCGACACCAGCTTTTATATGTTGGCTGATCGTGATTCCGCTTGAATTAAACTGTAGCAGTTAGCTAATAACATCATAATGTGCATTTCTCAGAAATACAATAACATTGATTCAACTCCTTCGGATAGAAAAAAAAAACTAATACAAATTCACAAATGTATGGAGACTGACAACTTGCCTGATTAATACTATGCACCTGTAATATAATAATATACTGAAGGGGATAAATAAAACCATAGTTGTACTAATTCTGGTAGGATCTGATATAGTTGCATCAATTACTTTTCCATAATAACAAAATAACATTATTCTTATCTTCATCTAGGGGTTGCCTTTGCACAATTTGTTCATGGCGTGATATAAGAAGCCATGGCTGAATTCAGGCCAGAAGAACCCTGTAACTTTGAAGCTCTGGTCTGTATCCAGAGATAATCATATCAACTGCTAGTTAGTTATTTCACCGACCAGCCCTCCCTGCTAAATAGTACCACTAGCAGCTTTCTCCTCCAAATCCAAAAAGACAGGTATAATATTGTCAAATATGGAGAACCGTCATTAAATAATTCAAAATCCATTCAAGCAAATACATGAATTGAAATATGTTTCAACCTCAACTTCAATATTTTAGAACAAAAACACCCAGTATTCAGAATTCCATCTTTAATGATCCAGGTTCATGAACATCAAATTGATACGATTACAGGATATGAGATTATGAAACAATCTCGAAATTCGCAAACTTGCACGGATGCGCGCTAGGCATTTCCCCTTACTACGGTGACGGGAGCAAACTTGCAACCTCAGCATATGAATCTCTATAAATATTGAGGGAGGTCAAGATTCGGTACTCATTAGCCAGAAATGAGTCAGTATCCATTGACCACTCTTCAGAGACGGTCTCCAGAGCATTTTTCCGGAATGCCGCACATCTCCTCATCAACAATCCTGCTAGGATGTAATGTAAGTTTTTAGTGTTTCTTTATATTTTTTTGACTATTTGATGTTCAAGGTATTTCCTCTTCCTTTTTTTAATAATAAACATTCAATTAAGTTTTCAAATGAGTTCTTTCATTATTTGGATGAATGACAGTTGGATGAAACCTCGAAAAATCCGCTCAACGCAAGCCAAGCGAGTACTGAGTTGCGACATATGGTAGAGGCGCCGTTCTCGGTCTCAGAGGCTTCATTTTCCACAATGGGCCTGTGATATATTTTTTTTTCAATACAGAAAGTTAACATGTTAAGTGAAATCGAGTTGAAAGTTTTTTTTCTCTCCTTAACTTTTATACATCTTATGGTGGAAGTTTGCTGGTCTTTTTTTATGATGATAAGTAAAATCAATAGATGTTTCATCCAGTAAAATCACAATTTTTTCCCTCTTTTATGATTTATCCAAATAAATGACTTAGTTTATTTTTTGTTTCATGATATGTTTTGAACAGAGTATAAGTTGGTTTTTGTGTTTCAAGAGCAATTGTTTTTTAAAAATTCATATCGAACAGGGCATTTTTACAATATTCCATCCTTAACCGGTCAATTTCCCATTTTTTTTTTCTCAAATTATGAGTGATATACTTCCTAATATCTGTACATCAGCTTAGAAACAAGTGTATTACTGAGGTTGAATAATCATGAAGAATATCTGTTCATTCAGCTTCTTATGATTACCAACAAAATAATTTGAGAGTTTTTCGATTCCGGTATATAACTTTCTGAAATATGAGCGGTACATATTCCAATATCTGTTTCATCAGCTTGGAACTGTACTGTTGAGATTGGCTGAACGTATGGAATATCTGTTCATCCAGCTCCTTACGATAACCAATTAATCATTTTGGAATTTTACATCCCTGTGTCAGAATTTTTGGAGTATAAATGATACACCTACCAATATCTGTCACATCAGCTTGGAAATGTGTATTATGAAGATTGCCTAATTACAACGAATATCTGTTTCATCAGCTCGTTTTAGTTAGGAATAATGTATATTCAATTAGTCAGATTCCTATATCATTTTTTCCCAATTATTTTTTGAGTATCCTCCAATTAATCTGTTCTGCTGAATGACGTTTTGTTGAACTCTTATCAAGAAAAATATCGAAAAAAATATGCTGAAAATTAATCTATCAAAAACTCAAACTATACCTATTTCCTATTAACAATGGACTTGTTTTTCATTATAATACTATATTTTCAGAATGAATGGAAGGTTTATGAAATATTCTTATATACTATCAATAAATTTTTCAATCTATGTGCTATTATTCTCGTTCATTCAATACTCAATGAAATATTTCTGCTAACTGACACTTTCTTTTTTGTAAACAATTTTTTCTCGATCCCGCTCAACGATGATTGTTTCTTTTTGGGACTTTTTCTCTCTCTCTTGACATTAAAAGTTCAATTGATCGAGAAAACACTGTTCTCAACTGATTTTGTTTTCCATTCAAAGGAAAGGATAATTTGCTGTTGATTGAATGCTATGTTTTGGGATTTTTTCACTATTGGTTTTTTACCCATTATTCGAGTTGAATTCTTTTGATCAATCGCTCGGTAGAATCTTGATATCAATACGATTTTTTTTATTCAATATTTTATTATGTTGAATAAAATGAAATAACTAAACCACACAATAATAATCTGTGATTTTTCCTATCTTTTATTCAATACAAATCATGAACATGCATTCAAATATTTTAATACTTAGAAAACAACAAGCAGTGCAAATGAAACACGTAATTCAATTTGAGATGATGAAATATGAAAAGACAGTATCGGCTCAGACATTGTATTCAGTTATAGATAAGGCTAAAAATATTCCCCAACAATGGACATTCTCTTCATTCTTCAACTCATTTATATCGATTTTTTTCTCACACGTTGGTATCGTTTTAGAAGAAAGTTCATATTTTGTTAGATTGTTTGTTTTTCGATATTTTTCAAGTTTCTCGTCATTACACACCACGCCAATACAGAAACCTGTATTTTATTGCTATGCAGTTGCTTTTTCCATCAAAGAGTTATCTAATGAAAAAAATGCTTATGAATATTATGAAATTAACTGTGGCTTTTCAAGATAACGTGGGTTTATAGAATATATACTGCATCATTGCTGAAGTTTTACTGAATACAAAAAGTTTCAACTTTTTCCTGAAATTTTTTTTTCTCAACAATGATCTGCTTCATTCGAATAAATTTTAATGGTCTCGAAAATTATTCTTTCCTCAAACAGTGGTTCATGATCGAACCCAGAATGAAAAATAAGTAATGTAGTTACAGAAGTTTTCAAGAGTAGTAGATAGTATACAGTATGATCTTTTACATCGTGCAACTTCCTTAACAATCATGAACAAGATGAGAAAAATAATTGAATAAAAATAATGCCTTCTTTCAAAATTGCGATTGGTACGAGACATACCTTAGTCGGAATGCTTTCATATGCTTTTTAAAGTCACTTCAATCGAATTCATAGATCAAAAAGGTTGTAAAATGTTATCTTCTGGCGTTTCTCAATAATTCATCATGCAGCTTTCTAGTTTATATCGGGTATCCAGTGAACGACATACCCATTATGTTGATGAAAGCAAAATTTTGACCACGACGTGATGGTCATTTCTATCATTTCTTGAATTGTCGTACTTCAACATGAATGGTGTTGGGCAAGGTTAGCTATCTGGCAGCTGATCTCCGAGACACTGAACGTGAACAACGAAGATAAACAATTTGATTTTTACTGTGATAGTGATTCAGATAATGAATTTTTAATGATTCCCAGTTATAATTTTGCAATTTATTTCTGGAAAAGTAATGATGAATTTTGAATTGATTTCCCCTCGAATCATGATTGTTTTTTTTTTCAAATATTTCTTAGAGATTGATAATAACTGTTAATGAAAAATATTAATAATTATGTTGCGAAGTAAATATAATGCAAAAATTACTCAGTCGTCATTCGTAGTTGAAAAACGCTATAAATTAAAATTTGGAGATTAAAATTTGGAGATTTGAGAAGGCTGAACATTTCAACCTTCTGGAATTGGCAAGACAAAGACTCACTCTTATGTTTTGTTGATCAGGAAGGTGAAAAGGAAGTCAAAAGGGGTGCCTAACAATCTCAAATCGAAATTTGACGCTTTATCGGTGATGAGTAAAAATATTCATGTATGGCAATTTAGCGTTAACAACTTCGTCTTTAATTCTTTAATGATTAACATTTTCGTTTGATCAAACGTGTGCAACTGAAGTATAAAAAGTGACTGATTATTGGAACATTTGACTTCCTATGATGTATAAAGATGAAATGAGGATTATAATATGATAATAAGGAGAATAATGATAATATATGTAGGACAATATAGGATAAATAATTGTCCAGTTAGTAACAAGAAAGTTACCGTTTCACAAGGGAATTATGGAAGATGATCCAAAGGATTGAATAATTACCTGTGTAAGGTGTTGTACTAGTAAGGTATGTGTGGGAAACTTGGAAGAATTACCCCAAGCCTGGGTTGAAAGTTTTCCTATGCAAATACTTTATGATATGAATAATGAGTTGATAAGATGAAATGAATAATAAGTTTGTGAGATGAATATATGAGTTATGTGATGATTATTAGGATGAGTAGATATGATGATTACGTTAATGTTAATGGGAAGTCAAAGAATCACTTTTAATTCATACAGTTGCACAACTTTTCTTCAAAGAATACATTTTTGCTGAGGTAGTGTAAGCCATGCAATTCAAAAAACATTTCATTACAGTGATAGAATCAAGCATTATATTTGTGTTTATATTTTTATTAATATTAATGGACAAAAATGGGAAATGAACGATAACTTTTTATTCACATTCATGTGTGAATAAAGGAAGCATATAGATTCATTAAAAAAGTGAGAATTAATGATTATGTTTCGAAGAAGTATCATTTATATAGGTTCATTATGCACACGTGATAAATAAAACCGCTGCCTGTGGAGGACGCTCCCACAACAGCATATCATTTGTGATTTTTTGTTAAGGTGTGTGAAATGCGCTATGAAACGTTTAATAGATGATAATGAGGAATAATGATGATAATATTACGAATTTCATAGAAGGCATGAAATAAAAATGCAAATATATAAAGTGTTTTGAGGAAAGACAATAGGTACAATGTTGTAGAAAGTACGACAGGGAAAGTTGTCTCATTAGGAAGACAAACATTTTTCAAGTTGTAGAAAGTTACTACGTCATGGTGATTATGGGGAGAAGTGAAAGAAAATAATAATAATAATGATATATGCAGAATCTGAGAGATGCAATTCAAATGTTGTTTCCAAGAAATGTTTATCAGATATAATTAAATATTCGTCGTTGGTACTAGCCAGGAAAGTAGTTGTTTGCGATAGATATTTCATATGACATTTTTTTCAATTTTCTATTATTCAATAAAATCATATGAGGTGACACTTGAAGGCAGGTGACAAATGTAAAGAATCAGTAGAACTGCAAAAGAGAAATGAATAGAAATATCCGGCTTGTCATGAGGAAGCACTGAGCTGTGATAGCTTGTTTGAAAATAAACCAAAAAGTTTGCCCTAAAGTCAAAAAATAAAGTTTGTAAGTGATTTACTATTTTTTGTCGAATAAACTTCAATGTATAGTATGTGAACCCTACCAGTTAGATTAAACAGTCATTTTTTTATACGATTGTTAACTATACATTGCAGCAGTTGATTTTTTTCCTCATTCTCATTATAAAATATTATCATTAGTAACATAACCTAGCTATAAGAATATAAAATAATCATGAAAAAACTTACTGCCGTTGTTTCTCTCTTGTTTCATGCAATCGGAACACCACCACACCCCCAAGGCACTACGAGCAGTCACAACTCCATCAGCCTGTTGCAGTTTTCCAATCCAAAGTACATCCAGCAGACTACCAGAGAGAGCTTGAAGACCTACGGAAACATGAAGTTCAATCATCATGGCTCAAAAGAATGGACTTAAGGATTATTGCAGTCACCGTCACTAGTACAATATTCAACCAGAAACACATACTTACGATGTTGCGTTAGCAGTTTTCTGAGTAGCTGGTAAACGGTTCATGTGTGAGCAAGTGGGCAGACAATACGAGGTCAATTGAGTACGAGGACAATCCAATTCTCAGGAAGCCTACCGAGGAAATATTTCACAAAAATTTATGGAAAAACGCTATTTTCATAAATGCTGACACAGCAAAACTTACCAGTTCACGAATGATGATGTCTGAAATATCCCAAAGAACTGGAAGAAGTGAATCTCTGTAACCCAGGGCCTCCAACAACTCGATTACACTATCACACCATAAACACAAATATATGAAAGCGTAAAACCAAATATATTTATATGAAGGAAAATGCCGCTAAATATTCATCTACTCATCATATTCAAAATTACTCGATGAGAGGTGTACGTCATATTATTGTCATGTCAAGTGTAAACTCTTCTTCTCTATTCTCTATAATCCGAATTGAGAACAGACATGGAACAGAATAACAGATTCATCCCACAGAAACCATAATAATGTTTTGTGTGTGAATTCGAGAAAACTCAAAGCAACACGTAACACGTAATTATAGTCCAGTCAACTATTACGTTGCCGATGTACCATCCAGTTGAATCGGAGTAGCTGAGCAGCCGTCAACCAGAGCAAGATGCGAACTTCGAACCAATACATGGAGTGCTGTGCGGAGCGATTGATGGGAGTGACTCGAAGACGAAGTTCAGTGCCGGACTATGACAATATTAGTGTGGGAACTCATAGTTGCAAAATAAATTGAACAATATAGTTTTTCTTAATTTTATGGAGCACGTAATTTGTAATTGATGTTCATTGTTATATTTCATAGAATTCGTTGTTCTTATCCAAAAGTATCATTTTTATTAGGTATTAAGTTCCATTTGAATTTTCACTTCAATTTCGATCTTTTCGTAATTTTTTTAATATTACCACCTAAGAAGCTGGGGGCCAGCTTCATCGTGGAGGGGAGATGTGTCAAATATGGAGAACCGTAATTGAATAATTCAAAATCCATTCAAGCAAATACATGAATTGAAAGATGTTTCAACGCCAACTTCAATATTTCAGAACAAAAACACCTAGTATTCAGAATTCCATCTTTAATGATCCAGATTCATAGACATCAAATTGATACGATTACAGGATATGAGAATATAAAACAATCTTGAAATTCGCAAACCTGCACGGATGCGCGCTAGGCATTTTCCCTTAGTACGGTGACCGGAGCAAACTTGCAACCTCAGCATATGAATCTCTATGAATATTGAGGGAGGTCAAGATTCGGTATTCATTATTCAGAAATTAGTCAGTATTCATTGATCACTCCTCAGAGACGGTCTACAGAGCATTTTTCCGGAATGCAGCACATCTCCTTATCAACGATCCTGCTAGGGAGCAGTATAATGTAAGGTTTTAGTGTTTCTTTGTATTTTCTCGACTATTTGATGTTCAAGGTATTTTCTCTTCATTTTATATAATAAACATTCAGTTAAGTTTTCAAATGAGTTCTTTCATTATTATGGATGAATGAAGGTTGGGTGAAACAGCGAAAAATCCTCTCGTAATAAGCCAAGCGAGTACATGAGTTGCGACAATATGGCTTTTCAAGCTACTAATAGCCTGTTTCGATGATGCAATTTGTCGCTACAACTCTAGAAAATTGCATGTATTCATGCAAGTTTTTCGAGTAGCAGCCACTTAGTGTCTGTGGTGAATTTGTTGCCGTAAACTAAAAATAAATGGTGGAACCATGCTGAAGAATGGCAATTTTTAGTAATTCAATTATATTTCGACACTGGAGTATTCAAGTAAATTAATGAGTTGAATTATTCATAATAAGGATTACTAGAAATGAATAAAATCATATATCAGTTATGATAATGTAGACGTTCATCTTGGTAACATTTAGTGCTATTTTTTAATGTTGGCAATGCAAACTGACAGATAGATGTCATTTATCGCGGCGATAAGTTCCTTCTCATAGGTTGGTTGTTTTCTACTGGACATCAGCGTCATATTTAAGACAACCAGGTTGATGAAGCTCGAAGTATCCTTCCACTCACGTTATATCTTGAAAGGCAATTCAATGGAAAATGATTTATGTTCACATTCGACGCCATCAAAGATCAATGATTGAGAATGAGGGAAATCGAATGAGCTCGTGCACGGTTTCATCAATGAAAGGCATGTCGGGTCATTTACTCGGAGTATTCGAATTACGTCGAAGGCATGCCTCATGCTCTCGGTTGAACCATGCTCCAAATCTTTGTCGGGATATCAGATTGATTGATTCGAGATAGGTATTAGTTGATGAATAAGTCGTATTCCCTATCGGTCGAGTGTGCCAGATGACGACAAAATATTTTACACGCCGAATTTCAATCGATACTATGGATCGTGTTTCATTGTAAATGACTTACCCCCTGACAACCTTTCGAAATGCACTGGATTATGAAACAATAAAATCAAAAGTGTAGGACCCCATTTTTTTTTATGTAGAAAACGGAATGTTCGACTCGAAAATGACATCATGAGGGTCATTGGAATGACCAAAGAGAACAAAAAGAAAATGTATCATCAAAGGAGAAATCCCGAAACTGCAAAGTTCTGTCAGAGAATAAGTACCATTTTTTCCGTTGTTCAAAAACTCACGGCTACACCAAATCTAAGTTTATTTCAATGTCCGAAGATATTAAACAAATATCTACCAGTCAATATATAAAAACAAATAGATGCATACAATCACAGTTTGGAAGAAAGCAAGAGTCACAGGTATATATATGAATGATGTATACCAATTCTAAAATGGAGAATATGCCAAAAAATCGTTTGGTCATAATATCATGAATTTACGTGAATAGTTTCCTATTCATATTCAAATAATCATCAAGTCATTCTGGTTGAAAAATCCGCTGAAAAGTATAAATCGATCATCTTTTCCATAGATCATTTTTATTCCATAAGGACAAGTGCAATCATCATTGTATATTTGACTAATGTTTAACCTTCGCCTTTTTTTTGTGTCGATGAATTTGTATACAAAGTTCACTTTCATTGGCATGATTCTCGGAACTCCATCGTGAGAAAATAGTCGTGTGATACAACTTGATGCCGAGGGAAAGGTTTCAGATTTTTTTTTCGAAGGCGAGGCTTGCGAACTATTTAGGAAGGCTTAATAATAATTTTTCAAATGATACTTAATTTTTTGGTTCTCCAGTTTTCACCACCACAATTTTCTTGAGTGGAATGACTCAAATCATTTCAATAACTTCTGATCAACCTTCAGAATGAATATGTTCAGCTTTGGTATGAACGATGTGTCGAAAGTTTTTCATTTATATTTAAAAATAAATTTGATATGCCGCTCTCGTTGACAAGTAACGTCACACAATTATTTTTTCGGTGGACTTTTCACTGCTGAAAGCTGTATCATTCGGTTCATTATAATTGACATCTGATGCAATTATTTATTTTAGTATGATTCGCTTGAAAATAACAGAGAAGCAATCTCTAAAAACATAGTGGTTTTCTCTTCTCAACATCGATATCCTCGATATGCATCATCGTGTTATGATCAGAAACGAAATTGGCAAGTTCTCTGAGTCGCTGAATTAACGGCTTAAGTAATTTGAGAGTGTCATAGCAAATAATTTTCTTCGAGTATTTATCAGAGCAAGTTCATGAACGAATGAGCCTACCTACTCTGAAATATGTGATTGATACGTAATCGAAGTTTTTCATCTTGCGGAAAAATTGAATTCTTCAAACTGAAAAATAAACGCATCATACTTATGAAGTTATATTATGGCTGTGTAATCGACAACCGATATCGAACTTTGAAAACCGTAGCAATATACTACTGGGAGGTATTTTCGAAATATCAATTTCTCTCTATTAATCGCATACTCAATGACATACGATCCTAATTCATCTGATCGACTGTTGATTGACATATTGCGTTCTTAGAGGATAGCGGTGGTCAGAAATGAAATTTGAGTTTCATTTTCGCTTAGTCCCAATTGCTGTTGCGGATTCTACCTGAAAGCTCTATTATACTCTATACTAATGTTTCAGTGTACATCATTCCGGAGGTTAATAAGATATAATGAGTAATTTTCAATTTCAACATCGTACAAAAAAAATCCAAAAATGAATTGAAATACCTACTCATTTTTGAAAAGAAATGCTTTTCAACCATTTCTTTGGACATCTACAGAAAAAAATTTGCCATTTTATAAACATTGTAGGTATTCTCCATTCACCTGCTCACTACTCAATTGGTTTCATTTTCATAGTCAAATTTTGGGGAATTTCATGTTCTACCAGAAGAAATCAATGAAATATAACGTGATTCCGCGAAGAGAAATGCAAAAATAGTTTCACTCGATGCGGCTGTTGCAAATTTGAGCGGAGAAGTGAGGAATATGCCCCTGCAGGATTTCTCGGTTCTGATATCAAATAAGTATATCGGATAGAACTGGTCAATGCTGGATGGGAATTCATATTGAATTATACGCCTACAGTTTCCTCTAGGATATTAACCATGATAAGCGTCTCAACACTGTGATACGTGTTTCGCTATCATATGAATTTTCGATAAAAAATATTATGAAGCTACTGTTTAGTGATAAACGTATGGCGGTTTTGTGAACCCCATCAAATCGACAAGGAACTGTAAGTATATGTAAATTAGTGTTCAAGATGATTAGTAATTTTAGCCCTCGAATTCCCTTCACAAACTCTATCTCATTCATCTCTGTTGATATCAATTCATTAGAGAAACGTCAATTTGGGAACACTGTTAATTTCGAGAAAATATGTTTTCTTTGGATTTCGTACTCATTTCTGTTAATAGTTTACATGTTGAAATATCTCTTCGGTAAATGGGGATCGTTATTTCCAGTTCCCAATCGGCTTGAATGTATTCCCGTCAAAAGTTCACCCACTCATTCGAATGCAATCTGTTACATATTCAGCAGTTTACTTATGCGGTGCTTTGTAGCATCGCTTTTTATTTATTTATTTATGTACATAACTTTGAGATACAAACAGGGCAGGCCCCAAAACAGTATCTACAGATGAGTACAATATCATTCAACTTAGAAAATACTGTTAAACAAATGAAGTACTGCCTCAGAGGGATGTACTCATTTGAAAATATGAGAGAATGCTTTATTCGAAAAATGATTACAAGGTGATATTCATATATAGTTTTCCAATTTCAATATCCAAGACGCCCTTTGATGTGATATTCAAGTGTTTTTTGAGACATAGAAAAAATGTCGAAATCTGTTTCTTTGTGGTAAGAGTTTAGCAGTCTCAGGCATCGAATGATAGGTGAATTTAAAGAGCAGTTTGTTCTTCTGAATGGAATGTTGAACAAGTTGTTTGTCCGAAGAGTTCGGGTTGGTATATTGTAACGGACACATGAAAGTGGTTCTTACAGAAGATAACTAAATCATTCAAGTCTTCCTGAACTTTCTCGCAATCTCTCTGACATTTTATCTGACGAAATACTTTCAGGTCATCAGCGTAAAGCAGAAATTTACAAGAGTGGAAGCACTGTTTTATGTTGTTCATATAGATTATAAATAAAAGTGGCCCCAGGTGGGACCCTTGAGGGACTCCAGATGTGGCTGTAAAAATTTCTGACTTTTAGCCTGACACTTTGACGAATTGAGATCGATTTTTATATACGATTCTCCCCATCTCAGCAATTTACCACTTATGCCCACCTCAGCCAATCTTCTCAGTACAATGTTATGACTTACTTTGTCGAAAGCCTTGCTGAAGTCGGCATAAATGGTGTCTACTTGAATTTTATCATCAAGACTAGAATAGAGATAATAATAATAGAGTAACATATTAAGTTGGACTCCACATTCCTACCTTTCACAAATCCATGCTGCTCTGGAGCAATTAAATTCTTTGCGGTTGTCCATATATATTTATAAACAAGAAGTTCAAAAAGTTTTGGTATGACTGATAGTTTGCTTATTGGACGGTAGTTTTGAACTTCATCCCTCCGTCCACTTTTGGAGATAGGAATTACTATTGCAGATTTCCATTCACTTGGAAAAAATCATAACTTGAGTGATTGGTTAAAAAGTAATAGTAATGGGGTACTTAGAGAACTAGAACAGCTTTTACAAAAAAGAGCAGGGATCTCATCTGGTCCCGCTCCCTTCTTCGAATCGATATTTTCAAGACCTTCTCGTACCTCCGTTTCATCAAATTGAATAAAGTTCAATGTATTGCTATTTTCACAATCTATTTGTTGATCATGGTCGAAGACAAATTGTTCTTTTTCGAAAACAGCTTAAAATTGTTTCATGAATAAATCACTTATATCAGGTCCGGTTTCAGCAATAGTTTAATTGAGTTTTACTTTATTTGGTACATTTGCGAAAGAATTTTTCTTCACCGAAGCATAACTCCAGAAGCGTTTTGGATTTTTTGTTATATCCAGCTCTATACTGTTGATATATCTGCGAAAATCTTGGCAGATTAAAATTTTTGAACGCGTCCGTAAAAATTTAAATAGATTGTAATTACTCTCATTTTGGCATTGCTTCCATTTTTTGTGAATGGCATTCTTTTTTTTTATAGTTTTAATCGTAGTGGTGATAATTCTCAGGTTTTTTGTATTTGGGAATGTGATCACTTATTATGGAATTAATAAAATCATAGAAAATTTCTATGTTTCTATCAATTGAATTATTGTCGAATATTTCTTTCCAAGATACATTCCTGATAATTTCATTAATAAGTACGTAATTGGCTTTTTTGAAGTTATAGTAGAAAGATTGAGCACTGTAAGAAGATTATCAGTACTAGCTAGTTTATATAGGAACTCAATGGTGGGATGGAAATTATCTTCTTTTACCAATGGATTTGAACATCTACATAACTCTATCACTTACGGTTACAGAAATTTAATAATATTACGGTTACAGAAAATTAGATCTAGAAGCCTGTTATTCTGCTTTCACGTGAAATGGGAGTCAGTATTCTTCTTTGTTGAATCTAAAAAATCTAATACACAGTTCTTCATTTCCAACAGGTGAGTACACCACCTAATGACAGGAAATGTATAAATATTATGAATAACTGATAAATAATCATAATTTCAAACAAAAATGATGTTAATGTAATGAAAAAAATAATAATTTTGTCATAAATACTACAACTTGAACGTAAGAGTCCTAATGCAATCAAGAATATCAGTGAGAATATTACATCAATGTCACATGAACTACAAATCAGTTTGAAATTGTTACGCACGTTAAAAGTTTCGACTTCTGAGGGTTGACGTTCGTCAGCTGGTTAACGGAACGAACAATTTTAGAACAATGATTGATAAAGGTGCTCTTTTAATCATATATGTTCTAGCATAATCGCAATAGAATGCACTTGCATGCCTACTTTTCAATCGTGGTACAATAAATTTAATTTTGGTCGAAAGAAACTCACAGATGATATTATTATGCGCCTAGTGTTTGTTCCATGAGATGAAATTGGCTTCGTTGAGTGATACTGAGTAATCAATCAATGTTTCCATGCTTTTCATAATATATATATTCTAATTCAATGCGTACGTAGAGGTTGAACAATAACATAAAAATAGACATATCTGAAAACTATTTACCATTTCTGAACCCAGAATTTTATTAGCTGAAGACGCGTGTTCTGAATATGAGAATATAATGACATTTTCTGGTCAAAGAATATTCGCATATTCACCACAATAATGGGAGTTCACTTTGTCTTAGCCGAAGTTATGTGGACGTTTTATCAATTGTGTTTGGGTAAATGGGTGTCGAATGTGATTTATGTTCTTGACTTTATATCCCGAGTGAGATTTATATTCGAAATATTCAGGAAGAAAATGGTTCCAGTACGATATGAAATATAAATTGTGGTAAACATACCAGAATGGAAAATCTAATCCAATTTAAATTAGCGTGTAGACTTAGCTATTGGATTCTTGAACAACGAATTGTTCTGAATCGTTTTAGATCATTACTCGCATCGTCAGCAGACAAGGTCTGGTGATTTCTCAGTTAGACAGAATTGTGGAGTAGTTGGATGTGAAGTTTGATAATCATCAAATTCGGACGAGACCTAGAGTGAAAAATAGTGACAGCATCTCATGAACTTTGTAGACTCCTCAGAGAGACATACGGAAGCATCCGGAAGTTTCCGAATAAATTACTGTTCAACTCAGTCAGAAGGAATTTCTGAATGGATTTTTCGCCAAATGCATGTTATGGACACATTTGATATACTGAAAGCTTCCGAATTCCACTGGAGTACGTTAGGCGCCTTCTCTCTTCTCCTGCCGACATTCTTATGGTGTTATGGACTTCGGTCATGCGATTTTGAGGTATTGTTATGTCAATGTCGAGGCGGCCTATTTTATTTACTATTATTTCCTCCCCATGAGGGGAAACATAAATTTGATAACGAATGTAGAGTGAACATTTCATGAAATGTTTTGCAAATTCAATCATGTGTATCATTGAGTTTGCAACTGATTTCAAAAATGTAAATGGAAGTTTTAGTGGGATCCAATGAGTCGAACAAAATGCTCGGTTGCCAGTTTGACTTTTGTATTCCCTTCCACTTCTGTGGAATACTTTTCGATTCACTTTTTGATACTGATATCTCCTAAAGACTGAAAACATTCTGATTCGAAAGCACTGCCGAAAAATTTTGATACTTCAATAAAAATCTACTCTACCAGATATTCTACAACTGACAATTGCCAAGAGAGGATATCGTATCAGGTTGCCTTCGATGTTTTTGGTACTCTGAATGTTTCTCATGGAAGTGATACATAAGACATTCAATACACATCCAGTTCATTGTATCGTTTACTCAGAACCAATAATCATATATTTCGAGACCTCCCAATTATTGGTTCTCTATGAATATTAGCAGTCACAAAATCAAATTGCAGTATGTTCTACCAATTCTTGTGTAGAACTCATCATCAAGTATTTTTTTTAATATTTTGAAAATTCCGAACATGTGATGTAACAAGATTTTTAAAAGGAAAAAAACGAACTGGTTGCCGATTAACTAACTGTTGAAGATGAGAGAGGAATGTCTATCAGAAGAAATGGAATTGGGATGAGTATGAAGTTCCGACAAAGTCAATGAAATTATTATAGAGAAATCAGGTTGGAATTGTTACGCACGTTAAAAGTTTCGACTTCTGAGGGTTGACGTTCGTCAGCTGGTTAACGGAACGAACAATTTTAGAACAATGATTGATATAGGTGCTCTTTTAATCATATCTGTTCTAGCATAATCGCAATAGAATGCACGTGCATGCCTACTTTTCAATCGTGGTACAATAAATTTAGTTTTGGTCGAAAGAAACTCACAGATGATATTATTATGCAGTAATTTAAAGAGAAATGATAATGTCGAAATAATGCGCCTAGTGTTTGTTCCATGAGATGAAATTGGCTTCGTTGAGTGATACTGAGTAATCAATTAATGTTTCCATGCTTTTCATGAAATATATATTTTAATTCAATGCGTACGTAAAAGTTGAACAACAATATAAAAATAGACATATCTGAAAACTATTTACCATTTCTGAACCCAGAATTTGATTAGCTGAAGACGTGTGTTCTGAATATGAGAATATAATGACATTTTCTGGTCAAAGAATATTCGCATATTCACCACAATATTGGGAGTTCACTTTCTCTTAGCCGAAGTTATGTGGACGTTTCATCAATTGTGTTTGGGTAAATGATGTGTCGAATGTGATTTATGTTCTTGACTTTATATCCCGAGTGGGATTTATATTCGAAATATTCAGGAAGAAAATGGTTCCAGTACGGTATGAAATATAAATTGTGGTAAACATACCAGAATGGAAATTCTAATCCAATTAGAATTAGCGTGTAGACTTAGTTATTGGATTCTTAAACAACGAACTGTTCTGAATCGTTTTAGATCATTACTCGCATCGTCAGCAGACAAGGTCTGGTGATTTCTCAGTAAGACAGAATTGTGGAGTAGTTGGATATGAAGTTTGATAATCATCAAATTCAGACGAGACCTAGAGTGAAAAATAGTGACAGCATCTCATGAACTTTGTAGACTCCTCAGAGAGACATACGGAAGCATCCGGAAGTTTCCGAATGAATTACTGTTCAACTCAGTCAGAAGGAATTTCTGAATGAATTTTTCGCCAAATGCATGTTATGGACACATTTGATATAATGAGAGCTTCCGAATTCCACTGGAGTACGTTAGGCGCCTTCTCTCTTCTCCTGCCGACATTCTTATGGTGTTATGGACTTCAGTCAGGCGATTTTGAGGTATTGTTATGTCAATGTCGAGGCGGCCTATTTTATTCACTATTATTTCCTCTCCAAGAGGGGAAACATAAATTTGATAAAGAATGTAGAGTGAACATTTCATGAAATGTTTTGCAAATTCCATCATGTGTATCGTTGGGTTTGCAACTGTTTTCAAAAATGTATATGCAAGTTTTGGTGGGATCCAATGAGTCGAACAGAATACTCGGTTGCCAAGAGAGGATATCGTGTCAGGTTGCCTTCGATGTTTTTGGTACTCTGGATGTTTCTCATGGAACTGATACATAAGACATTCAATACACATCTAGTTCATTGTATCGTTTACTTAGGGGCCGTTCATAAAATACGTCACACTAAAATCAGCTTTTTTTGACCCCCTCCCCCCCCATTGTCACGCTGTGTCACACTTTTTGAGACCCCCCCCTAGAAATATTTCGTCACAAAAACTAAGCCCCCCCCTTCTGAGTATGATAAATTCTAAATGATAGTTCACAGATTCTGAAAATTAAAAATATTTATTTATGGATGGCCACAAATAATATACATATTTTACATAATCAGAAGATTCGATGCTCAATAACACAATGAAACAGTAATGAATCGCTTTATTTTGTTTCATTTGTATAGTGAAATACAGTGTATTGTAACGAGATTAATTCGCATTCTCAATTGAAAATTCATTCGCAAAGATGGAGTCACTATAGATTTGATTAAAAAATCTGACGAGTTTAGGAATTCGTTAGAAGATGTCGCACATGTAGATTTCTACCAAAATCTACTGAAGATTTCTTTCATATCAAAATTTTTCAATTTTCGTCAAAAATCTACTCAAAAAGTAGATTTCTACCAAAAGTGGTCACGCTGGCTTCTGGCGCTCATGTCAAAAAATAATAAACGGCGAACGTCACGTTGCCGTATACTCCCCGTCCCCCCTTGTCACATCTTGTCACACTCAGCCGAACCCCTCCCCCTTCCTTGTATGCGAACGTATTTTATGAACAGCCCCTTAGAACCAATAATCATATATTTCGAGACCTCCCAATTATTGGTTCTCTATGAATAGAAGCAGTCACAAAATCAAATTACAGTATGTTCTACCAATTCTTGTGTAGAACCCATCATCAAGTATTTTTTTTTTAATATTTTGAAAATTCCGAACATGTGATGTAACAAGATTTTTAAAAGGAGAAAAACAAACTGGTTGCCGACTAACTAACTGTTGAAGATGAGAGAGGAATGTCTATCAGAAGAAATCTAAACCATCTAAACAAATCTTCAAGACTATCAGAGTTCAAATTATCTATTGGAATGATTTTCTCGGCTGAAAAAGTTTATCTAGGCTCTCTGTGAAAGGTTCACCGATTCCTCAGTATCACCTCTTCACTCCAACAGAGCTAATGTAGGGCTTAATCTCCCTTACAGAAACGTGTGGAAAATTCGCTTCCACACCCAATGGTGATGCTGACACTCTCTATGAAAAGTTAAAAATAATTCGAAAATACCTATATTCCAGCGGTCCAGCGTTTCATTATGGTTTTTGTTTTTCCACAGCATCCACTGGAATTTTTAGGAACGCTATTTTTTATTCTAGTTAGAGTGACTAACATGCATTGCATTACGGTGGGTACATGAAGAACTGTTTCTTCATCAATTTGCCATGCCATTTCCATATATTACAACCTCAAGAAAAATCATTTTATTGTCGAAACGCATATCTCATGCTGACAAAAACCATTCCATTCTATGGAATTCAATTACTTTTTTGTGTGTTTGTCAATTGGATGAAAACGCCCTGAAGAGAAACTGAAATATTTATCTGGGCTTGATTGATGTTTATATACGATGGATATGAAGTGGATGTTCATATTCTTAGAATGATGATCTCACGATTCCCAAGGCATCTGGCTCGAAGACATACAAATATATTTATACCTGTGGTGCATACAAATGTTCATGTCAGACTAATACTTAAGTACATCTTCAATATAATCATCTGAAGACTAAGAATGGTGTTTTCAGTCCAGTTATCTACCTATCCGAATACATTTTTTCTTGACACAATGAAAGACATGAAACTAGTATAGATGGTGTAAACCTCCAAGAAGAAACGCCATCTGCTGAGTGATAACCAAAGTCTCAAACTCCTACTGCCCAAGGCAGAGGAGAACTCAGAGCGGGCCATTCGATTCTCAATTCTCGATGCGGGCGAAGCCGCATCGAGAATCCACTTCGGTCAACTTGCAAAAAGCTGAAAACCTTCACAGAAATAAGAATTTCTATGTTCGAAATGATTGCATTCACAAATCCAATGCCAGACAGCTGTTTCGACCCACCAGGTCTCATCAGTGACACTTGGCTGGACTGTGAACACCAACATTTCGAACTATCTACTCCTTACGAAATTAATCTCTGAAACTGGTGCAGATGGTGTAAACCTCCAAGAGGCGGGCTATTTGTTACGGCTTCACCGTACGATGGCCCGCTGTAAGAGGTCTCCTCTGCATTGGGCAGTAGGAGTTTGAGACTTTGGTCGTCACCCAGCAGATAGCGTTGCCTCTTGGAGGTTTACACCATCTGCACCAGTTTCAGAGATTTACTCCGTAAGGAGTAGATAGTTCCAAATGTTTGTGTTCACAGTCCAGCCAAGTGTCACAGATGAGACCTGGTGGGTCGAAACAGCTGTCTGCCATTGGATTTGTGAATGCATTCATTTCGAACATAGAGATTCTGATTACAATCAAAGACCGACTAAAATTTCTACCTCTGAATTGGTGTAGGATACAGAAAAAGCGATTCTACATTGTTGAATAGAAAAAATTGCTCCTCATGAATATACATATTTTTATTTTTCTGCCATCAAATGATTATCTTGGATCTCGAAGGGCTCCGGTGCGTCACTTTGATTTCACAATAGAACATTTTGTATTTCAACTGTAGGGAAACCCAGAATATTCACCGGGATTAGTATCTATGAAATTAAAATTTGCTTATTGCACAAGTCATACAGAAGGATCTTGTCCCGACCACGGGTCAAACCGGGAATGGCAAATCGAATTTGAGCCGTCACCATAGAAAACGTGGCCACCTCAACTAACATTGATGAAAAATAATTATCGCATTGCGATTGTTTGTTCCGAAATCGTTCGATCACATAGTGGTCTATTATAATGGAAAATGAAATGACCGCTTGGATAAAAATGAATAACTGATAAAATGAATTAACCCTGACGTGGTTACATATATCACTAATGCCCAGTTCTGATGGCCAGAGAAACAGCTGACTGAAAACTTTTAACGCTATCAGACCCAGGAAAGTATTTTATCGATCTCCAAACGTCTTTGTGTCATTCATCATTCATTCATGTGTCTCTGTACCCGATTTCTTAAAAATCCTGCTATTTTCTTAAACTTCCTACACAACCAAATTTCCAAGATCTGTTAAAAGGCCTCCGCCACTTAAATGATTCTCTACAATTTTTTTGATTATTTGCGTGACTTAACGCCGAGATCATTTCCTCATCCTATTCGACATAAAATGACTACAAAACACAAATTCACAACAATACAATTTGGGTCATCTCGTCTCCGGTTTCATGACACATTTGAAAGAAAACAACGATCTCGGTTATATTTTCTGGCCGGAACTGTAAAAATAAGCCAAACTCTTGTTTCTTCTGTGAAGAAAACAAGAAAAACTCCGTCCGTCGGGTTATTCCCAAGAGATTCGCTTTTGTTGTCGGATAACTTTGTTCTCTAGAACATAATAGGTTTTTGCGGATATAAGGTAACATATAAATTAAGCGATGCCGGCAAACGTTTTCACATACAAAGGCATCGCGTTTATGCCTTCTTCCTGGGTTTCATTAATAAATAAAAATGGTTGAATAACAATGCTGGTCCTCGAGAGCGAGAACGTATTATTATCATTCGCACTTTTGGTGAAATTTTGAATCAGTGAAAATACGCAAATAATACCGTTTCTCTACACCGGGTGCTTGGGAACTAACTCTGAAGACGTTCTCATTTGAAATTGGATTAAAGCTTTTTCCTTCATTTTTTTTTGTCGGGGTTACACCGTTTTCTATAAACGAAACTAGGGCGATGTCGCTCGCAACGGGTTGGCTGGTACAGTTTGAACGTACGTACTGGTTGTTAGAGATCTCCAGTACTTGATGTGCCTGGATTTCTGGCCTGTATGATGAAATTTCAATGGAAAAAACACTCATGTGAGGGATTAATATGGTTCATTGAAGCAAAAATAACACATTTTTTTGGGTTCATCTGGAATTTGAAATCACAAATTCAAATAGACAAGCCAACAGAAGAACCCAATCTTATTGATGGGACGAAAGAGTAGAGGAGCAGAGGAAGATATGCCTGAGAACTAGCAGAGACCGCAGCAGGTACAACAGGACCGGTTGCACCAAAGAAGATAGGAACATGGTAAGACACACCTATAAAAAAGAGACAAGAACATGAAAGAAGATGATAAATGACAATAAACATGGGAAATTCCTCAGAATAGAATAGAATAGATAAGTATAGTTGTTGCTATGGTTAATGAAAATGAAGAAAAATTGTGTATTGTTTAACAAATATTCATTGTCAAAAGATTTCAATAAAGTTCCTCATTTCTACTGATTTCCTTCTGAAGTTATTCAGTTCACGTATATTAAGATACGACAAATAGTGGCGACGAGGAAAATAGAGTTTGATTATTCAAAATGGAAAAAGAAGTTGTGATAGTCAATAATTCGACATGTACCATCAATGGATTCAGGCCAGGTGATGACTGGGAAATATTTGCAGAACGGATAGACCAGTATTTTCTGGCAAATGCAATAGGAAACAATAGGAAAGCAGCTGTATTGTTAACATTGATTGAAGAAGAAATATACAAGGTTCTTAGAAATTCGTGTGATTCGGTAGCTCCGAAAGATAAGGAATATGACGAAATTCTTCAATTACTTCAAAATCAGTATAAGAAGAGAGTAAGCATTTACAGACAGAGAGTACGATTCGATAATCTCAAACAGGGAGATGAAAGTGTTGGTGAATGGTACGTCAAGGTGAAGCAATTCGCGGCCGTTTGCGAGTTCGGAAATATTTTGGTGGAAAGAGTCAAAGACAAATTCGTTGTTGGGCTCAATTCTGGTCCTATATTAGATCGGCTTTGCGGAGAAAATCCAAAACAAAGATCTATAGATGAATTGTTTGAAATTGCTTTGTCTAAAGAAGCAGCTCTAGAAGAAATCAGGCGACCGGTACAATTAAACAGCATCCAAAAAGTCGAGAAAACCTTCAGCAGAGAAATAGAAAAGGCAAGAGAGGGACTCACTCTACTAGAAGATCATCCAATGAAGTTTTTCATAAAGTTTGCTTTGCTTGTAATAAGAGTAATCATGATTTCCGCAATTGTAAATTCAGAAGTTTCACATGCAATTTATGTAAAAGAAAAGGTCACGTTCAGGCGGCTTGTAGGGTGACTAAAAATAATTTCGTTGCTCAGGATCAAAATCTTGCAATAGCTAATGATGATCAAAATGATTTCATAGGAATGTTCAATATTAACGTTCTTTCAAGTTTTAGATCGGATCCTATATACATGGAAGTAAGTTTGAACGGAAAATCATTCAAAATGGAACTGGACACAGGTGCAGGTTTGTCGTGTATGCCATTCGAAATTTATGAAAAACACTTCTCTGATACCATTCAAACTGAGAAAATTTGAAAATTCCTTTGATGTGAACGAAGAACCATTATCTGTTACTATCACGTCTGGTAACCCAAAACGAAAAAAACATTCCCTACACTTTTCAATAGTTTCGTTAGCATCATATTTTCTCATACCAAAAGCCTCAACCCATTTTGAATAGACATCTACTATGATTAATATCATTTTGCTATTGAATGTTCCAAGAAAATCGCAATGAATAGGCTCATAAACTCGATTACACTTATTCCAAGGACTTGGAATACATTTGGTTGGTTCAGGTCGGTATTTGAAGCAAATATCACATTTTTTAATTTTTGTGTCAATATCCTCATCTAACGGTGGCCACCAAAAATAAGATCTAGCCGTAGTTTTCATTTTCACAATTCCCTCGTGATTTGCATGCAATTCTTTCAATAAATTGGATCTGAGTTTGAAAGGAATTACTACCCTATATCCCCACATTAAAATATTATTTTCAATATATAATTCATCTTTTCTTCGAAAATATGGTTGTAAATCGTGCTCGACTTGACCGGGAAATCCATATCTTACGAAGTTGAAAACTCTTCCCAATACTCTATCTTTTCTAGTCTCAGAACGGACAATATGAGTATCGATTATATTGAAATTTTCCACAAAATTCGAGTAATCAAATTCTTGACACATTACAATCATATTTTCGTCAACTACTGGCAATCGCGACAAGGCATCTGCCCTTGCATTATTTGCTCCTTTAACATAAGAGAAAGTATAATCAAAATTTGACAAAAATAATGACCATCGTTGAATTCGACCGGAAGCCATGTGGGGTAAACTTTTTGATTCACCAAATAACGTTTGAAGTGCCTTATGATCGAAAATTATTTTAAAATGCCTGCCGGCTAAATATTGATACAGTTTCTGAACAATCGAATAATTCTGCTCGAATTTATTGAGAACCCTGGATATGAAACAAATGGGTTTTTCATCTTCAAAAACATGGGACAGACATGCCCCGATTCCTTGGTTACTAGCATCGCAATGCAAATTCAACTGCTTGCTCGGATCATAGTGAACAATAACCTTTTCTGAAACTAATTCACTCTTAGCAAGTTCAAATGCTTTCTGACATTCCACAGACCATGTAAACGTCTTGTCTTTTCCACACGAATCATATAATGGTTTCAATATGGTAGATAAATTGGGAATGAATTTCGAATAATAATTCACCATTCCACAGAAAGATTTTACTTGTGTCACTGTCTTGGGTACAGAACAATGCAGAATACCACTTACTTTCTCGGTATCTTTCGATAAACCTCGAGAATTAATAATACGGCTAAGATATTTTATTTCGTTTTCAAAGAAACAACATTTATCTTCATTCAAACGTAACCCACATGATTTCAATCGTTCGAAAACTTGTCTCAAATTATCAAAATGCTCCTCCGTGGTTTTACCTGTTACCACGATAAGGTTACGTCAAGGTAATTTATTACCCCCGGTATACCTGAAAGAAGCTTTTCTACAGTTTGCTGAAAAATAGCACAAGCTGGCTTTGTACCAAACGGTAAACGGTTAACCCTGTATATTCCCTGATCGGTACTCCAAGCTAATAACATAGTAGCTTCCTCATCGAGTTCTAATTGATTATATGCGTTTTTGAAGTCTAATTTAGTGAACTGTTCACCACCCTGTAGAGCTGCAAAGATACAATCTATTCTGGGTAAAGGATGATTCACATCAGATAAATATTTGTTAACGGTAATTTTATACTTTGCGCACAATCTGATATCTTTCCCATTCGATTTCAACGCCACAACTAGTGGTGTACCCCATTTAGAATTGTTGACCAGGAGGAAATTATCTGGAAACGTCATTCTGATCAGATTTTGAGAAGAAACGATTCTGGTAATTTTTCCTATGATCAACTAACGACATCAGTTTCAGGTATGAATTTTTCAAATTGTTATAACAATTCTAGTATAACTGTTGGTAATGCGACAGGAAATGAAAGTCAAAGTTTTTCGAAAAATGATAATCCTCCACCTTTATCAAATAATGTTGAGTGACTAACAAATCAAGAAGATAATCATTATAATCTGAGACCTAGGTTCTTCTGAAGCCACCTGATCGTTTAGCTTTGTAGCGGGGATATTATTATGTATTGAAACATACTGTGAATAGATGGTTAATGAAAATGAAGAAAAATTGTGTATTGTTTAACAAATATTCATTGTCAAAAGATTTCAATAAAGTTCCTCATTTCTACTGATTTCCTTCTGAAGTTATTCAGTTCACGTATATTAAGATACGACAGGGGTGATGTGTACAAAATTGTGACAAAGAAATTCAAACACAGCCTGCTACCTCACGAGTCACGAGAGAAAAAGAAAACGAGATAATAGATCATCTCCTTCCGCAGAGGCATAGGCCCTATTCTTGAATCACTCGCAGTTCTGCGAATACGCTGTTGCTAAGCTGCGACAGATCTAATTGGTCTCTGCCAAGCAACAACGTATACGTTTAACGAACGTCTGGTTCAAGAATAGACCTCCAGGATAGATGGGATACGGAAATCATACCGGAGACACCGGTAGCATTCACGCTAGAGGAGCTAAAACAGACAGCAGACAGGATTAAGAAAGGGAGAGCGTCGGGCCCGGACAAGATACCACCAAAGGCAGTCAAGGCTGCCTCAGAATTGATTTTGAGGCCATGGACAGTCTAGTAGCCAGCTAGGATTTTCCGGAGTCATGGGAAGTGGCAAAACTAGTTTCGATACACGAACCAGGGAATCCCATGGACAGAACGTTCACTCTTCACGTAAAAAAATGGATACCAACCACTGTTTTTACTGCCAAGAAGCAAACTCGCCGGAGCGTATAACAGATAAATGAGAATCAGGGCAGAAAGAGAGATACTATTTGAAACGATACTGAGACCGAAAACACATATAGGAGAGATGTTGAAGAGCGAAGAGAGAGGAAAAGTGGGACACAACATGATGAGGAAAATTATGAAAGAAAAAGATCAAGAAGAGAGGGAAAGAAAAAGGTAAATAAGGAATAACTAACAGGAGAAACAACATTCAACAAGCTTATAGTGCGAGACTAATGCCTGAACAAGACCTTTCAAACACTATCACAAGTGGCGAAAAAAAAAAAATCTTGAGTCATACTGGAGGCCTTTCATCGAATCGCCGGTATCTTCAGTAAAAAGTACCTACCACTGTAATCTCAGAGGCGGTGTTTTTGATACCAATTCATATAAAATAGGATTATTCCAATTTTATTTTTCTCTTCTCCTATATGCAAATATGTTTTTTTCAGTTTCATATCTTTGAATTAAACTTCTGTATCCGTTATTGTATGAGCATACATAGGCGTTTGCGACAACAATAAAAAAATACTTATTGGAAAGTGAATGGAAATGCTAGTAAGACCCATTTTGGGTTAGTTAGACGATAACCTTTCTGTATGTGTGATTGTTTTTTTTTGGCTTTGGAATGAACCAATTAGCCAGTACCTTTCTGTATAGCTGGAGTAGTTTTTATTGACAACCTATTCACAAAGGAAACGCAGAAGATTCAATTCTTCACTTCGAGCGAAGAACGGCATTGCCATTGCCAACGATAGTTTTCAACGACACAATTTCCAAGTATATGTATCGAGGATATTACAGACGAGAAGTGTGGTCGAAGCAATCAGCGGTGGCCGATAAATTATTCGAGGCATATTATTGCGATATGGAGTGTCATTCAGTTTTCATTGCTCCTATAAGATGTCTCTTCAAAAGTACGTCCCTTTGATGAAAATTAAATTCGTTATCAATTCGATGATCATGTGCACTTTGTCTATCTTTGTCTTTATGTATAATTCTGGTACTGAATTGATTATATATCAGAATTGATGAAGATATTCATGAGAAATCAGGCGTTGGGAGTTAGTTCCATTACTCACAGAGAGAGCCTATTTTTGCAACTAATGTGATTGTCTCAAGGTTTTGATGACATACGTATCCACATTATGGTAGTGGGTCGAAATTCCATTATACAAACTATAAATCTTTCCCAGAATGATTTCAAAAGAAGTTTCAATAGCTTTCGTGATCGGCCTCTGGTGGTAATTATGGAAAGAACATTGTCAAAGAGATTCAAAGAAATCTACCATATTTGCTTCTCTCCGTTGATTTGAATGGACTTGGCACATACAATTATCATGAGGAATTGAATGAAATTATAGATAGGATGGTTCGCCAATGTATGTGCAAAAAGGATGAGAAGCGTTTTTGTTACGTAATCTATACCTACTATAATGTCTACGTTTCCGTTCACTTGACATTGCCATCTTTTGACATAGGTGTGAGTGATACTGAAAATGTGTGGTTCAAACTGAGGTATCTATAAAAAAAAATTAAAGAAAAATATCCTCTCTATGAACAATGGCGATAGATATGATGAAAAACCTCATGATGATATTGTCAAATTTATGACTATATTCTTCTCCTATTTTGACGCTCATTTTTCAAAACGTTGAAATTTCAATAGCGCCAAATCCAGATCCGAATGTCACAAGTGGAGTCTCAGCACAAATCACAAGTTCACTTGAATAATTGAATATATTAGAGGGATATTTCCGATTTTTAAATGAAAAATCGATAGTATTTTACTCGTTCAGTTGAGAAAGATGCTTCAAAGCTGGGAGCCGATTGCTGAGCCGCGATAAAGCGCAGTTTTATGAGTCGTTATAGAAAGTTGATTTATATATCTGAGATTCAAATTATGGATATCAGTTCTGAAACTCATCCAGTTATAAGGATATGGAGGAATTTCATTAGTAATCATCTTATGGAAGCGAGTATAAGAGTGAAAAATACGTCGTGTCTCCATCAATATATAAGTATTGCCAGAAGATCACTTAGAATTAATAGTTTTGAAAAAAAAATCATGTCAGAATGTTTCGACTTAAGATGATGCGGAAGGGTACATTTTCAAATTACAGAAAACCAAGCTTGATGGAGAATATGTTAATTCAAATTATTAGAAATTAATACTCCCGACTTCCTACTTCGATTTCGTGCCCCTTTGGCCGAAAAAGTGTATTCAGAACTTTTCAGGAAAATAGTATATACACTATGAAAATCAACTTCAATGCAAGACACTACTTTCGATAGCTGAAATAAGATGAAATAATGAAACACAATCATCATAGAAATTGTATGTCGTGAAAATTAAAATCCACCATTGATGGAAAGGAATCGATTAAATTCGAAAAGAAAAAATAATTACAGTATTTGAAACTATGGATGATTCACCATTGAAACTAAATATTATATGTCATTCCGTCAACCACGATGATTAATGGAATATAAGAAGTTTCATTTCAAAATATCTTTCGAACTTTAATCGAATTCTAGGTTCCATTAAAGCCATTCTGCTCGAAAAGATGGAGTCAGTTGAAAATGAGGTTGAAAATATGTATCGAAATAATGATATTTCAGTAAGTCGAGATTTTCGAATGAGCTACACTCATTTGGATATGGATCTGGGGGTGCCAGAATATGCTTAAAATAAGACAATAAATGATGAATAGGCGAGGTTCACCTAAGGAGCTGCTTTTAAACCCTACTATGAGGCTTTTAAACCCTACTATGAGGCTTTTAAAAATATCTCAGCGCCTTTGGATATTTTGATTGAAGTGTTCCGTCTCAATGTTACCGTTGCCGATTCATTCATGTAAACGAAGATTCGAACAGACTTTTTCACTTTGGACTTGGTGAGGCAATTAGCTCTCGATGAAGGTTGCCCCCAAATCCAGCCCTGCAATTTCTGTAACATTTCCATCCGAGTTTAATTTAGTAAGAATAATAGTGTGTAAAGAGGCATGCCAAAATCAGTGATGTTTCAGTTTTTGGATATATTCGTCAACTATTTGGAATCTTCAATGAGGTTAGACTTCTCGAATTTCATCGTCTTGGGTTTCCATTAACTTCTTTCATGATTTGATCTCAGTAGGTTATGTATTTTGAGAGTTTCTCAAGCTGACTTGGAAATAATCACCATTTCAATTTCCGATAGTGATTTCAAGATATTATCATAAGTTTGTTGAAGAGTTTCTTGTCTGATGAGTCTCTGTATATGGTTGTTGATGGAGTATTATCTGATATTTGTTTCTGCTTCATATCAAAAATTTTCTCGAGAAAACATCTTGTTCAGTACATAGTTTTGCGGACGACAGTACTCTTCATACTAGTTTCTCTTCCAGAGTCCCCATACCAGCTCGAGAAACAAAAATTCAAAGGAACATTCACGTCAATAAAATTAACGATGACATGGTAAAAATAATAGAATGGAGTGACATGAACCTTGTGGAATTTAATGCTAGGAAAACTCAGGCATGTCTCTTCTCGAAGAAAGCCGATCTATCATCATCCAATATTCAGATGTCAGGAGTAACTATTCCTACAAATTCAAGTATCTCGATGCTAGAAATTACGATCAGTAATGATACCTCATGGAAAAATCATGTGAAATCGATCGCTGAAGGTGCTTCCCAGAAACTTGGATTTCTATTTCGTGCAGAGAAATACTTTACCTCTCGTGAGCTTCTAATGATTTACAAGGCTCAGATACGACCTGTCTTGGAATACAGTTCACTTTATTGAAGCATCGTAGAGGGTTGGAGACTTGCCTCTCTTCTATAAATATTTCCACGGAGGGTGCTCTTCTGAATTGTTATCAATCATATCTACACGGATGACTTAACGAGTACAGAATTCCCACCCCTCTGTTGTGAATTTGAAGACCTTCCAAACCTCTCTTGCTCAGGGATCTTTTTTCAAAAGAACAAAACAACTTGTTTAAGTTCATGGTGAATCATCTGGAAATGGTTGAAACACGACTGCTCCATGAGATAAGTCTCTGTCCGCTGATTGTCAATGAGCTGACAAAATAGTACTGTGGAAAGAGAGAATCGTACTTTGATTGGGGGTGCGCGAACAGTGATGCATTTGAAGAATTTGCAAATATATAAAGAAGTGAACACTGATCATTCATACCAAATGCCATGTTTATGTACCGAAACAAGGAAGGCAAAAATCAGACAGAGATAGTGTTGAACGCCCTCTTGTTGTGTTGTATATTGCAGAGAAAGAGACGGCTACAGAGTCTGCTACCGAGATGAAAGTGAAATATCGACAAGCAGAGATGTCATATTAAGACCAGAGAAAATAGAATTTCATTGAAAGTCAGTATCAACTCTGAGACGAGCATTCCTGAAACGAGTCATTTCGAAAACTCAGATTGATATTCATTTTGTAAAATGGAGGCAGAAGAAGTGAGGACTTCGTTATCTGTAAGATTATTTCCTGCTTGCCGAATGTTATGTTGCAAATGCCGACGAAAGAGCAATAACTCCAAACCAAAGTAACCAATGCAAAAAGTTTCGTTGGAAGAAATGATACGTGATCTTCGGTTGATTTGCTAAAAGGATATATGAGGTTATTTCTAATAGGTAGGTAGTAAGGCCTGTGAACCCACCGCCAACTTAGGAGAAGTTCCAGAACAACTCGATCTATTGCTGCTAAATTGCAGAATGTTTCAATTTCGACAAAATCGACTACATCAGTGCTGAATATCTAAGTGATAAATATAGACTTAATTTTACTCTCTCTAACTCATATCACAGATTCAATTGAATAGGTAGCGGAGTTGGTATATGGTCAGAGAACGATTTAGATGTAACTCTTTTAGACTCACAGGAGCACTGTAACGAAAAAAACATTGAAATTTGTGGTGTTCAATGGAAAAATAGTGATAATAATATTCTCATCTTGACTTGTGACCGCTCTACATCAGGAAACTTTGAAATATTTCATGAAAAATTTCAATAATTCTTGACAAAATATTTGTTCCAGGAACAGTCATAATATTAAATGGAGATTTCAACTCCCATTCGATAAGTATCACCAATTCAAATCGCTTCACACAATTATTGATGTCATATGGTCCCAGTCCCAGAAAAACCAAACCTACTAGAGTCAGTCAGATTTGTCAAACCACGCTCGATCAAATATATACGAACTTTCCAGAGAACAACGAATGGAAAGTACTCGAGAACTGTATATCCTCTCACCAAACTGTCTTCTTCTCAACGAAGCAACATCAACTCGATGATAGATTTTTATATAATCATATAAGAATAATAAATGACACAAATATTAAAAACTTGTCGAATGCTTTAGGAAAGAGAGCTGGTTAGGAATTTATAAACTAAACTAGATAATCTAGACGATAAGTTCAACAGTTTTCAGGATACCTTGTTATTTTATTCCAATCGTGAATGTCCAATAAAATCTTTCAGAAAACACTAAAATGAAAAACCTGGAACTGAATAGGCTAATACTGGAATTGAAATGTCTAGAAAAAATCTCAAAAAACTTTATCGGCAGGTGAAGACTAATCCCACCCTGAAAAAACTCTATCAAACACAAAAAAGCAACATAAAACACTGGTAAGAAAAAATAAAAGTTTATATTATCAAAATAAAATTTACTCTTCAGGTAATGCAAATGAAAACACATGGTCTGTTGTAAACGAGTAATTAGGAAAAACCACAACGAAAAGTAATATATTTATAGATACTAATGAAGGTGTCGTAGAAGACCCACTCGATATCGCTAATGTTTTTAATAGCTTTTTTGTCAAAACTCCACATGAAATTGTTAACAAAATGAATAAAACTACAAACAACCTCCTAAGGAGTAATTTGCCCCCGAATATTCAAAATAGTATGTTCATTACGTATATCAGTGAAGATGATGTACTGAAGGTTATCAGGGAAAAAATCAAAAATAAACATTCTTGTGGACCAGATGGCATCTCTGGGCATGTGATCAAGGGGATTGCACCTTACATCATAGCGCCCTCAAGTCACATTGTAAATATATCTTTTCAGCGAGGACAGTTTCCTTCGCGACTGAGGAAAGGAAACTCTCATAATTCGAAAAATTATCGTCCTATTGCTGTTTCGTCAGCTCTCTCAAAAGTATTTGGATACATAATGTTGGAATTTCTAAATAACTTTCTGAATATAAATGATATATTTACCCCGAACCAACACGGATTTCGATCGAATCATTCCACTACAACAGCAATAGTGTCTTTTTATTCCAATCTTCTACAATCTGTCGAATCAGGCGAGAACTCCACTGGAATTTTTTGTGACCTTAGCCGCGCCTTCGACTGTGTTAAACACGAAAATCTTCTGGATAAGCTGTATAGGATTGGCATTAGAGGTATTAAACATGAATGGTTTGTATCATATCTGTCAAATCGCACCCAGGCTGTCAAGATACAATATCCGAATGAAATATAACGAAACTTTTTTTTTCCGATAAGTTGAACAATGACATAGGTGTTTCCCAAAGATCAGTTTTGGGGCCAATCCTATTTATTCTCTATATCAATGAGTTGCCAATCTGTTTTGACGATGTCACTCACTTGTTTGTATGCTGATGATTCCTCCCTCCTATTTAAATCAAAAGATTGGCTTGAATTGCAACAAAATATAAATTCTGATCTTGAAAGCTTGCAAAATTGGTTCAGTGGAAATTTACTTTTTTTAAATGCCTCCATAACGAAAGCAGTAGCTCTCCATACTGCTCAAAATATCAATAAGGTAGACATTGATATTGGAAGATCTGGTGTTGAGATAGAAACAGTTGACAGTATAAAATTTTTGGGCTAGTATTAGACAGCAGTCTCAATTTCCATGAGCATTGCGATAATCTCATTAAAATACTCAACAAGCAGTGTTATCTCTTGAGAAATCTAAGAAGTGTTCTGGACAACTCTGGTCTACTTCTATATTACCAAGGGCAGATAAAATCAAGAATCAACTATCGGATTATTGTCTGGTGAAATTCTCCACCTGCACACACTGTTTTTGTAACGCAAAAAATAATTATCAGAACCATAGCAAACGCATCACGAACAACATCGTGTAGAATATTATTTAAAAAGTTTTGCATTTTGCCTTCACCAGGTCTCTACATTCTGGAAGTTTTGTTGTACATATATAAAAATAAAGAAGTTTTCAAACAGAACTAATTATCTCATGAATATAATACCGGTATTGAAAATGATTTTCAAATACCCAAAACACGATTGTTTTACGTCTGAACTCGTTTGAGGTTTTGGGGCTGAGATTGTATAAGTTACTTCCGGAGTCTTTCGAAATCATAACTCAAGAACAAGTATTCAAACATACATTAAAACAACTAATATTTGAAATTTGCCCTTGGGAAATCGATGAGTTCTTCTCCTACCTACATAAGTAAAAAATGTTTTGTATCTTTTTTTTATCATAGCTGCTTTGTTCAAGCACTGGATTGTTTTATACCTCTTGTTAACTATGACTGTGTACGTTATATAGTTGAATTTTATATATGTATTTGATATGTTTTGACTTGTCCAATTGCTCTTTTGAGCTCTTTGAAATGGATCAAGGAATTGAATCTGAATCTGAAGGTTGAAAACAGACTGTAAACTATTACAAAGCCAGATTAGTAGCGGAAGATTATAATAAAACCTGGTGTGGATTATGAACAGTCATTCAACACAGTGGCTCGTTTCGATACGACTAGACCAGGGGCCTGTTTCAAGAACGTACAAGTCTTGTAGCTACAAGAGAAACACAAAGAAAGACGATGATAAATAATTGTTTTTTACTCGTTTTTTACCTGTACTTGCATTGTCTTTCTCTTGTAGCTACAAGACTTGTAATTTTATGAAACAGGCCCCTGCATTGGTGCTTCAGAAAATCGCGAACTCGCCCAGTTTGACATCAAAACAGCCTTCCTGTACAGTGAACTACAGGAGGACGCCATTTTCCACACCATCTGTACCTCCTATGGCTATGAATCACGTTCCACCATTCATACAATCTCATTCTTCACTTTGTAATGATGAGAGTTGGGGGTTGAGAAGACTGAGACCCTGATGTCGAGTCACGAGTCACGCAAAAGGCTTCATTATGGATCCAAAGTGGGAGCTGAAACGTCGACTAAATAACGATTTCAGACGCGGTTCAACCGGAAGTTTCCCTGATCACATATCTGACCAGAAAACCTATCCGAGCATATATACAGGGTGTTTCAAAATTCGGTATCAAGATTTCAGGAGCACGGCAGAGCGTTAAAGTTTCAAGAATTTTTTTGTTTTTTCATAGCTCTTTCAGTTTTCGAGATATTAAGATAAAATTTGGAATATGATTACGTTTTAGGGTTCACATCATCCAGTATCCCAAGTGATTGTAACAAGCTACAGGAAGATATGTTTCCAGGGGTCAAGCCCATTTTCGCCCCATAAACTTTTTTGTTATGCGCCGCTGGTGAATTCCAAAATATGGAATTGATTCTTTGTTTTCTTTATAATTTTTTTTGTATTTTGTAATTTTCACACTTCTGCGACTGTTATTTAAAGTTATTTTTTTGTAATTCGCTAGATTTAATTAAAATTTGTAACAAAAGTTAGGAACCTATTATCACACTGAAAACAAAAAAATCTACGTATTTGGTTTGTGATCTAAATTACAAGTTTCCTTTAACATTACCTAAGAAATAAGAAACCTATCGAATCTTTCCATTTTTTTCTGCGATAACTTTTAAAATATCTTCATCTCTTACTGGGTGGCGTGCTTGTCGCTGTCTGCCAGCGTCGTGCCTTGGAGTCTGAAATCTGCCGTATTCCCGAAGGTGCTGATAACAATTTATAAAATTTCTAGAGGTGGGAAGCCGACGATTAGGAAATCTTAGCGCGTTCAATCTCTGAGCTTCAAGTACGTTACCATTAGTCATACCATAAACGAAATGGATGTCAGCCAGATGTTCAAATGAATATGTTTCATTTTCCATTCGAAAGTTGACCAAGATACACGATCCACCAACTTTCAAATAATGTCAAATGATTTCGATACGTTACCAACAATATGTATAGTTCATTTCGGCTAAACAAAAACATCAACCATAAAAACAAATATCCAACATCCTCATTTGAGGAACTTCTCAGCTGCGGTATGATTTCTGACTGGGGAAACGACAAGACATTCAGCTCCACATTGGGCAACCTACAATACAGTACTTATTAACTGAAAAATACTTCAATAAACACTTTACAGAAAATAAAACTCAAGACTGACATGAACACGCACTGTACATTGAATTTCACTGACTAGACATGAAAACAAAATACAAATTTTGACAGATTATGAATTACAAACACAATTTGGAAAATTACAAGAAAATAAATGAGAGAGATGAATGGAAAATGATAAAAAGTTAATATACCATTAGAAATCTTTTCTAGAAATCAGAATTTAAAATATATATATATATATATATATATATATATATATATATATATATATATATATATATATCATGATCAATTGTACATAGGATTAGGTGAAAATAAAATGAAAAGTAGTGGTTTGTGAAAAATTTCGTGAGTGAAAAACGGAACAATAGCAACGGTGTGTGTGGAATCAACAAGAAGGTACGCGAAAAATTTTACAAGAAGCCGAGAAGTTTTCGAGAAGATTGCAAAATAGAAAAACAGAAAAACCTGAAAGAAAGCTGTTTATGTCCTAGCCTTTAATGAGAGCTGTAAAAGAACAAAGAATAAACAAGTACGTACCAGCTGATACAACTTTCTAGTTTCTGTTAGATAGCTGATATCCAAGCATCACGAAACCAACTCATGTCCAGGTGAACTAGTCCCAATGAACTTTTCCATTCCTGAGTGTATACTTTTCCTATTCAAGTTGAAGTCAAAATTCAACACAAGCATCACCACCATAGTTATGAGCATTCAATGCAGTGCCACCACTGTATTTCAATAGCGGCTGTGGTAAAATTCATTCTGAACTCACTTTCATAGCGATAGACCCATTCGCGCCTTTCTCAAACATGACTCGATACTGTTCGTTCAATGAGTGAAATGTGTGAAAGATATTTTTAAACAGAATATTTTTTACAATAAAAATGATCCAAAGTTTTCCACCGTACGTTTGTTCGCGCCTTTGATAGCCTTTGCGTCCCTAAAAACCGCATGCTGTTTGTAATAAAACGATGACGCACAAAATATAAAAAAGGGGAACGTGCTCAAATTCGGTTCAATCAAGTTTAAGACTCGAGGCATCGTATAACATACCTTTGTGGGTTTTAATATCACAGATACATTCCGTATTTTTGGGACAAGTCGGAAATATGAATGTCAGATATTTCTTTTTTGTTTGAAGCTGCTTTTCATAAAAAGGTAATAATGCACACCTTATCATGGATCTTGCCACTTCAAACAAATTCTGATCGAATCCCACAATTATGAACAATATGACATGTTCATATTGTCAGTATCTGGAAGGTAATAAAAATAATAATTCTTGATCGGTTGAAATAATGTGATCAGAAATAATTTTCCTTTGATATAGAACAATAAAATGAGATTCGTCATTTTCTACGTTCGTAGCCTGCCACAATATGAGAATAGAGATACTCAATATCGAATCAATTGAAGTTTTAATAGAGAAAATTCCTGATATCACACCATATCAAATGAAATTGTTATTGGTTGGTGGAACAATGAATATAGAGTCTAAAATGATTAATATTATCAATGATGTGTTTATATGCCATACAGACGCCTTATTACTAATGCGCTCGCTATGAATGACATATATTTGATTTCATTCCGTAAGATACTTCAGTACCCTCAATATAATATAATCTGGTACCTTCTTGCTTATTATTTGTTTCGATTTAGCTTTTTCAAGCAGTGAAGTTCGAGTTCAACCTCACCGGCTCTTGCCATCTTGTAATATTCGGGATTTCATCTTCTAGATGGTGGATCTGCTGGATTCATATGGCCTGGAACATATCTCTATTGCTTTCTTGAACAAAATTTCAGAATTTCATTCACTTTCTCATTAAAAAAAACATCCACTGTTGCTATCGAGAAATTCATACCAACACTGTGGACAAATCTGTCCAATGAAATTTTCAACATCAGAGAATGCATAAGCCCACCTTATCAATTGAGCTAAGCGAGATCCAACTGTGGCAGCAACTTATTTTTGATGAGGTATTGACATCTTCCTCACCGGAGATACAATAGATTTAGCTTGTATCAACTGCACAATTACACACCATTTTCAGTATACATCCTAATAAAACAAACAGCGCAGTAAGATAACTGTCATGAGTCATACAACGTGTGGATTTGAGCTTGAAGCCATCTGCCACTACTGTTTTTTCGCTCCATTCAATTCATAGTCACCATCGCGGGTTTCCGAGGCACCTACGGACCACCCCGCTGTATAATTCGTTCCTCTTTGAATGAACAATAAACATCACCTTGAACAATGCTTCACCGTCTGTTCAGTTGAAATAAGGTAAATAAATTAACGTACAACAAAGTTGAATTATCAGATATCACAACTTCTATGAGAAGAATGAGATCGAAAAAAAAAAAAAAATTACACACACTCTATTTTGATAGGTACGTGTATAACATTTGATGAATCAAACTGCTTTGAATGATATAGACGTACCTATTAACAGATAGTGTTCTCTCAGCTTTTCAGGGGTTACTGATTCTTGATTCGAAGAAAAGAAAGCCAGAAAATAGTTCATCAAATAATATGTATTGATGAAATCGATAAAGTTTGGAATATGAAATATTCGGATTCGAAAAAAGATGAATTAAGCATATTGAATGAGGAAAATGGACTTGTTTTAACACTGAAAACACGCCAGCCTTCAGCAAAACTACAAAAAGAGTTGACACTTCATACACACCCCAATTTAATTTTTGATTGAAATTTGAAGAAAACTAACACCAGGAAATTTCCAAAACATGGATGGTTGGATTGCTCGCTCCAGGAAGATCAGATTCAACGTCACAATTACCTCCCTTCGATATATAAGAATTGACATAGTTAATGTCAATGACATATTATACAGAACAAAAAATTTCATGATGTTAAACTCGAGTTCTATTTTCTGATTCCATCGAATGAATATATAACCTTGCTAACTAGATGTTGACTAGTTTTCCTCTATATCAGATCTGACATCATCATCAATACAGAAAAAAATACTTTCTCAAAAGGCTTGAAATCCTCCATATGCCCGGTTCCTACCTTATAAATATGACCAGAACTGTTTACACAGTTCAGGATAATGCATGCACAATATGCCACTGTTAATGTGAAATAAACATACACTTGCCCCCCACACATACACAAGCAAATTAAAAATAACAATACTTTCATAGCCTGCAAACAAATAAGCCACAGGTGTCGGTTGACGCCATGTGATATATTACTGTAGGTACTTACAAAAATACACCGAATTAGACTGAAGTATGATCAAGATGGCACGTATACTTGTACTGGACAGCTATTTCACTTGCGTTTCGACATGTACTGAGACGAAAAATGTATAGGCGCCGTATAGAAGTAAACAGCAAGTGAATTCACTCGCCGCCCTATTTGCGTTGATATTCCCATCTCTTACTTAACGCTTAGCCATGTATCTGAGGTGTGAGTGCAAGTGAGCCAAGAATACTTTCAGCCGACACCCTCCTACCGCACCACACGCTGCCAGAGCCCAGCTAAATATAAAATCTTGACCTGATACATCATGCCGACCGGTAGCGAACTTGTTGTTTACAGTGGTTTACGGTGTATACGGTGGTATAGGCAATGGCGTAGCGTCTATCATAGGGTAGTAGTAACCTCTCGTGCTAGTCGACTTATGATAGGCCACGTTTAGACTAGAGACCGGGAGATTCGAGTCATTTGAATTGATTTTTTTACAATTCTTGAATGTTGGGCTGTGATAACATGTATGTTATTTCAGCCATCAACTTGACATAATGTTTATTCAAATAATTTTCATGGAGCTACATGCATGCCATTTCGTATTTCAACTCAAAATAGTATCTACCAACAAAATACAAAGCGGCATGCAAAAAGAAGTCACGGCATTTTTTAGATATTTTTTTATCAAAAAATTGATGTTTATCAAATTCTTTCACAATTTTTGTTTTTTGGGGTGTAGCTATATGCATGCCATTTACTCTCATGACTTGAAATAAGGTAGGTAAATTCATCAAATACAAAACGGCATGCAAAAACAAGTCACATAAATTTGCACTGTTTTTTGCAACTTTTATTATTATTTATAATACGATGGGATTTTTCAACATGCATGCCATTTGAATTAGATAATTATTTCGTTTTAAAATTAATATTCATCCTTATTGGGAGTGATTTGGAATCACCGAAAATCGGTGTTAAAATTTTACAGAACTTCCGGAAATTTTTCACCGTTGGTCCTACGTTGTGCATGCCAATTTTTCCATAGTGTTTTTATTACATAAACTTCAATTCTTCACATCGGCATGCAATTTGAAAACACCGAATTCTCTTAAATTTTTTTTCAGGTTTTCATAACCCTTTGATCATCTTGGGCCGCTGCGGGGTGCATGCCATCAATTTTTAGAGCTTCCATCAGTTTGAACTTCCGTATATTAAAATGGCTTGCAGTAAAATATCACGGAAAAACACGAAAATTCGCTACAGAAAGAAAAGCGTTTTTCCTTATGAAGAGGACGCGTGGGGGGCTAAAACCCCGACTATCTTTGATATTTTAGGGTTAGTTATCAAGCCTTAAAAAGGCATGCAAGAAAAAATGGTGGAACGTCACCTGTCATGACCTCCCGGTCTAAAAGGCAATTTTTGGGAGTCCACAATTTTTTGTTGCTATTCATTTACCTTTAAATAGCCGTCCCTATAGTTTTGTTCGCTCGACATAATTCACCTGAGGGTGATAATGTGGAGTATATTGGATACTGGTATCGTATTTCTTTACCAGGTAGTTAATTGAATTGCTGACCAATTGTCAACTATTATCACATATCAGAGATTGGAAAACCCCATACAAAGAAAATTTCTGTTTTCTGATTATTTTGGCAATACTTGGAGCTGTAGCATCCCGAAGAGGATATATCAAAGTATATCTAGTAAACCAATCATTTATGACTAATATATACTTATTAACAGAAGTAGTACAGGAAAGAGGTCCCATTGAATCTACTTTATGTAACGACAAATGTCACTGCGCATTTTTGGCCAGAAGTAAAAACGAGTTACCCGAGAGGAAGTCTTGAAATATCCTAGATTCGACGCTACTGGTAAATGAATGAAAGATTGCTGGTTCGCTGATATGTTTGTATCTGAAGAGACTATTATAGGTAGTAACTTATACACATAATCAACTGCCTTATTTGAATATTTTTCTGCTGTGACAAAATGTTATTACGCACTTTCATCTAAAGGGAATCTAAATTCGAGAGATCGATATCTAGGTTCATACACTCAATGGCGAAACTTTCTGAGATTTGACCAGAAACCGACTCGACTGGTGCACGTGATAGAGCAACAGGAACAGTTGAAACATTTCCTAGAGATCGATTAACCTAACACCAAACTGATATTTTTGCCCTCGACGCGCGTTTCGCTAACAAGGAAAAGTTTCAACTTCTACTTCAAAGGTTTCAATCTCATCGTTTGTTCAACAAGAACAGTGTTCAAACTACCTTTCCTGTGAATTGAATCAAAATCAAATTGACTGAGCCGTACACTCCAGAGCGTGTGTGTCTGTAGGATTTTTTGATTGGAGAAGATATGTTCAGCAATCAAGTCGAACTTCTTACCTTCATAAAAAGGTCTTTTTCGGTGCGAAAATATTTCTTTTCGGTTCTTGAAAGACTTTTGGATGCGAAAGCAATAACTCTCCTTTTTCCTTCTTGTATTGGCTCAAGACACACCCACAACTTGTGTCCGATACGTTACACTGGGCAGTGAATGGCAACGCAAAATCGGGACTTGTCAACATAGGAGAAGAAATTTGTGCTTGATTTACGTTTCGAAATGTCACCTCAGTTTCAGTGGTCCATTGAATTTTTTTGACCTTTACTTCTCTTCTTCATCATCATCATCAAAAGAATACAATAAACTGAAAAACTGTGGAATAATTCCTCTGTACCAACTACAAAGACCAGTGAATCTGTTGACTTCGGTTGTATTTTTAGGCTGCGGAAAATTAACCATAACAGAAACCTTTTTTATGTTAGTTCTGAGTCCATATTTTCCTATAATGAAGCAAATATATTCAAGGGAAGATAAAATTCACATTTTCCCAAACTGACTGTTGATTTGGTTCATTCAAACGTTCTTCGACTTCAATCAGTACAGCTATGTGTTCTTCGAATGTTCGACTGAATATTATGAGATCATCCGAGTATACAAACACATTTAAATGGTTTAACTTCGTTAGTGTCAATATGGTATACAAGTTTATTGGTGCGACACAATATTACTTCTCCATTCAGAATTCTGAATCTTGAAATGACTTTTTCACTTAGAGGCGTTGTTGAGGGGACCAGCCTTCTATTGACTGTACGTTATTATTTGACAGAAATCCACCCTGAGCGATATTAACATCATTGTTCTCTCTAACTTACCAAGTATCATCCTCAAAGTCAATTCCTATCTGAAATTTCTCACAAACATCATTACCCAAAATCACACAATAACTGAGAGAATGTACTAATGGAAATGATATCATCTCACGAATACTATTAACACAAATAGGAGCTTGACAACTATTCATCGAACTGTCTGCTTCACTCCGTCAACAGTTTATGCTATTATGATGAGAAGCGGCAAACAAATTGGAAACTGAAGGGTTCCCCAAACTAAAAAATGAATGTGAAAGCCCTGAATATGCCCAATGATAGATAGAATTTTTCCAACTACCACGCTTTTCAGCTTGTGTACTGCAATGTCCATATTCCGTTTAAAAGTCGTTAATAAGTGAACTGGCATCATGTTTTTTAACTGAAAGATTGGCATGAAGATTCCAAAACACTTTTCCTGCAGCCTGAGCATCTTGAATCAAATTATTCACATTTGTTAGGAACTATCCTTGTAACATACTCTGGTTTCGTGTTTCTCTGAATTCATTCAATTCCCATTAATGCTCCATAACAGCAACAAGTATAACTGTTTCACCATCATGTTTTTCACGTTACTTATTAGCCTTCCACAGTCCCTCATCATAATCTTCTTTCAAAAAATCTTGGGTGAATAGCTCAGAAAGCTATATAAAGAACCCATGAAAGGCCTTCACCATCTAATGAGTCCAATGTAGAATCAGAGAGTTCCATATGGAAACATCTCTACCTTAGCAAGTTCATCAACCCTTCCCAAATATGCTTTTACGCCATCGTGTTTTGAGTCCCATCAAATTCTACATTCTATTCATATGCGGCTGTTGGTTTTGACGTTGACGGTTGTCTGTTGAGAAGTAATATTTGGTTGTGGAAATGCTGAATTGAGAGGTGAGCTTGCTTGAATATCAATCTGATCTTTCAAATCTGATTCTATTGACAAATAGGTCGCATACTCTATCAAACTTAATGTTTCACCTGTTGTTTAACCAATGACTGTCTATATTTGCGACTATAAACTGAACAATGAGTGGCAATGACTCATTTAATATACATGATTTACCCTTGATTAGGATATCATCCCCTGGAAAATGACGTGAGTTTTGCATCAACTGATATGATATCACGGACAATATTGATTTTGGTTTTGATCTCATCAATAGAGAAAATACAATTAAATCAAACAATGCAATGCATTGCATAACTGGCAACGAAGATACCCAAAAATATGACTGAAACAACCCAAATAATGATAACTCTTATCGGAATTTGATAAAAATACATCCGACATAGTCGACAGGCATACTTGAAGACTGGCGTTGAATCAAATCATCTTTGAACAATTCGTTTAGGCTAGTTTCAAACAACCTACACAGTAGGTTTTGGCGGGCACCTGTCAGAAAACAACTACTAAGCTGGCTAATACCACAGAAGGCATTGCATTATATTCGACCGGTGCCAGTGCAGGTTTCGGGCTATTTGGCCACACGTCAGTACAAGGCAGTGCCATCATCAACATAAATTCGATGAATTTTCCATAATTAAAAATTAAAAACTTTCATAGTATCAAGCCTCGACCAAAGCTGATGCGAACAACACGAAATCATTTTGCATTTCGCCATCTACCAAAGGAATTTGATGAATAATTTTTCCACTCCGTATTTATATTCAAATATAGACTCTGTAACGAGTCAAATTGTAGTTAGCAATTTTATGCAAATTTCGGGCATGCCCCGCTCAACCCCAAGCATTCCTGTCACAAATCGCATCCACCTTGGTGAATTTCGTTTTATCAGTCTGGGCAAGTAGGCTATCATTCTGTTTATCGCGGCCAATTGGTCGTTTCATTTCATAGAACTATCGAGTATCGCTGATCACTAGCGAAATGTTGGTGTATTTGTTTCGTGTAATTGAATGTTTAGTATATGAGGGTTTGTTCGGTAGTTATTTTGGAACCAGCTTGTTGGAGACACTGTACGGATTTCCAAGTGTCAAAAATGAAATTTGAGAAGTGGGGATTTCCGTTCAGGCTAGTCTAAGATGCCTAGAAACCCTGGTGATTCAACTGATTAGATTTTGTTTAGATTTTTGTGGCGAAAAAAACAATCGACGCTTTTGAAGGTTTCCCCTTTTTTTTCGGTAGAGGGCATTATGTTCCCATTTTTCAAATTTGATGACAAGTGTCAAGTTAATTGTCATATTGTCATGTCAGTTTGAAATTTTGATGTTTACGATGTTTCTATCGTGTTTATTTGTTGCTTTCATTGCTTTTAAATATCGAAACGTTGTTACTGGTATCTCATTGTCCACCCATCATCCTTTAGGTTGCGATCTCTTCTCGCTAGCCAATCAAATAAAAGTGGAAAAACCCGACTGCACATTTTCACTTAGTGCAAATTTAGCTTCGGACAAGACTGCCAAGAGCGTGTTGGCGACATCTGTACAAATTGTACGGAAACCTCCAAAAGCTCAATTATCCACCAAAAATCAAGCAATCCAGATTTCGCCACTTTCATCCCAAACTTCTACAGGTATAGGTAAACACACCAGGGTTTTCAGGCATCTTAGGCTAGTCGGTTGGAAGACATTCGAGAAGACAAGCAAGACGTCTGGTGAAGGCTGTTAGCCGTTTAAACAAGAAAACAAATCGAAAGATATCTATTGGCTGTCGTGCCATCCTATGTTGGGATTATCTTAGTTTATTGCTGCGTGGTAGATTGGTATGAAGCTTTGTGGACTTAGGAGCGTCGTTGTTTTGGAAAACGAGTTCAAAGTTGGTTTTTGGAGAACCGCTCACCCAGACCCTGCTGTCCGAAGATTGTTTGTAGTTTGTGTTGAACCCTTATTAATAAGGTAAATGAGTTTATATCCTATAGCGTGGTTTTGATGAATGATTTTTCTGAGACTGACAGTAGTCAAGCCCGTCATTTTGTTTTTGCATGTCCAGGACGATACTCGTCCTATTATTCAACATTTAAGTGATTCATCGCATCAGTACATTCAGTGATTTCTCTGAGATCGATCATGTTTGCTCTGTATTGTTTTTCCATAATGAAAGTCGTAAATTCACGTAGGACACCGGTTTTTGTCTCATAGGGTTCTTACGAGAGGCCAAGTTTCGTCTGGAGTAACTGTTTTCTTTCCGGAAGGCCAAAATCCTGTGGAGGGGTTTTTGTACGTGTGAGGAAGCCGTGATTTCGCGGAAAGTGGAGATTTTGTTGGAGGATACCTGGTTGTATAATCGGGTTTCCACAGCTGTAGACCGAGTAGGAAATCCAAACCCATAGTTTCTGTACCTGAGCACCGTTGGAGAGTCGCTTGTCAACGTCGTAGGGTGAACACGTAGTCCGTATCCACCTATACATTCAAGTAACTTAGTCGTAGTGATATATCAGTATTCTTTTATCTGTGAATCATATTTCCGTAACAATTCGACGTGAAGTCCTACCTACGACACTGAAGAACATAACATACAGGGTTATTCATTTTTTTGTAAGATATCTGCGGAAAGCCAACAACATACTAAGTAAGCGCCCTATTTTTGAAAAAGGTAACCTCTGCAAATGGATCCATTCGCCGACGTTTTGTTCATAATTCGGTAGTTTCATTCTGACGAACTTTCCGTACGGTATAATTTCCTAAGGTAATTTACCCTCGCATGTAGTGAAAAATCATCTGCCTATCTCAATTATCTACTAAGAATACCATAGTCCTCGAGCATTAGTCACACTACCGGGCCTATTTTCTTTATATCACAATTAATGTACTGAGTGGTCACATTAACTTTGTTTCTGAATATACGCGGTTATATTGGGTATTGACTTTTCCTTTTTTCGATTTCCTAGGTGGTAGGAAGAAGCTAACATTGAACCTGCAGTGGTGCAAAACTAGGTGGTGCCCATTTTCTGTACAGGTTAGGTGAAATTGTCCCTGAGTCACCTCAACGCTCATCTGTAATTTACCCACGACCATCTCCACTTCGAGCGTAGCCGAGAGCATGCAGGGATTTTGAGCGTCGGTCCCCAAGAAAAACCCTTATAACGATTTGAGTAATCAGTAATAATTCAATAAATCGTAGAGATTGTTATAACTCAATCGATTTACGTGAAAAAAAATTTTGAAGTAGTAGAAATAGAAATCAAGGGCAATATTCCTGAAACATTATAGTAATGGCATTCAGGATTTTTCCAAATGTCCGTTTCGGGATTTTATATCTACTTGAATACAGATAATATCAATGATGGAGATATTATCCCGAAGATCTCGGAATTTGGTCTTCACAATTTCTATCAATTCCCATGCAGTCATGCAGGAATTGAATTCTCCTCTGGGAGCTTTTTCGTGATATAGAAAATGATTATTTCTTTCAGCAGCGTGTTGGAATGCTTTCTTCCAGAGTTCACTTTGCACTTCATGAATTTTCAACATGCAGCAACAACGTCTGCATCAGATAATGCAGTTGCAATGTGCTCTCTTTCTGATAATGATTCTTTCCACCCTAGAACGAAATAACTTTGCGACTCTTTTTGGGATTCATGAAAATTCCATCAAAATTTCCCGACTGGAGGAAATTTTCTGTTATCTCTCATACATGTCCAATTGAATGATTTGTTTGTAAAACTGTTACTGGTTTACAAATTCGAACGTTGTCGGTTATTTGAGTATGTCGCAAATGCAATTCGAGTATGTTAATGCAGAAAATATATCAGTTAAATCCGTTATGAGGACAATGTGTTGGGAGTCGTGAATAATAATTCAACGATATTATTAAAACTGCGTCTTGTTGAGGATTTTTTCATGCTTACTTAAAAATTTTATCTAGTTTTTTCGATAATCGGGAAGTTTGTTGTTCAACCGCATCGGTACACAGGTCAACGCCGTCAACTAGGATTAACATCCTGAATATTCCCAAAACGTTTGAAAATATTGAGTAATGGTGAAATCCTCAGTAAAGGATTCCGTCAGGAGTGAACACTTTGTATTTCCGAAATTATTTGAAATATAGTTGAATCGATGGAAGGAATAGCAGTTTTGTAGCCAATAAAAACAGTTCTCCAAATTGTTATGGAATTCCTGTTGAAAATAAGGGTTCAGTATCGATTCGTCTAATCTATTCAACAGTTTCGATGATATCCTGAAAAAGTATAACTGGTAAAACCATGCAAATTCAAACCGATAGCAGACGTAAAAAATGTTACAAACTCTCCATGTTGATAAGTAATTGTATACCATCTATTAACGTTCGATTATCACACAGAAAGAAGGAGTCTACCTGAAACAGGTACCTTCCTGTCTCAATGACACGACGGGCATTGAATCGCTTGGAAGTTATTTTTCCTGCATTCCAAATCTGAATCAAATATATGTTATTGAATTTCAGCCCGTCAACTCATCTCATACTGTGGTAGGTAGATGATATGAGCTCGAGCATTTTCGATTTTGAGTATTCGACCGAAGTACTTGATCTCATTCAGGGTTAGAGGATCATAACGTTCCTGTGAGATGAGTGAATCACTATTATAAGAGGAGCTATGCTAAAACACTCCAGGGCTGCACTCCTATTTTCTACCAGTGAAATTGAATTTATGCCTGGCAACAGATCAATACTATCATACCTAGGCCAGATAAATCGTGTAAGTGATATGTTATTCAATGATTTGATGGTTTTCATGTTTTGACTTGACTTGAAATAAGCAGAGAAGAGAGAACTGAACATTTTTTTAGCGAATTTCAATTCAGTGGATTATTAGAGCAATGCTGAATTATTTTCATCATGAGATCGAGAATTCCGATCAATCGGGTTCAGTCATTTACGGATTTTGTGCATTTGCAGAGACATCTCACTTCTATTTCCGTGGATCACTACGTGTTCGGAAGAAACAAAAACAAAACACAATAGTGTTTTGTATTATTTGTAGGATTCATCTCTTTACACTGAATCAAGTGCCAACTCTGGATTGAGTGCTTCGGATTGAGTGTGCCTTTGGGTCTCATTGGCAGATGAATCAGGGAAAGTCGTATTTCGTGTAAATGAATTCATTTGAAAATCGCAGAGCGCTTTCGGCTGTTAAGCCATCTTCAGTGCTACACCTGCAAGTAAGTAATATTCGAAAATTGGATAAAAAGTTAGAATTGAATTACTTACTCGTCTAGGTATTTACAGGAAGATCTTCAAAATCACAAATAATCGTGAGACATTACATTGAATAAACATCAAAGTTAAAATCAGTGCCCTTTTGGGTTGACAATTGAAATTTTTCTATTAAAAAATATTGTCAAATGATTAAAATTTGTATTCCCAACGTGCTGCATGCTGAGCAGGAGGGGGTGACAGGAAGTGAAATTTGACATTGACTTAAGGTCCTAAATGATTCTGGAACATAAACTTTGTGACAAATGACGTATTAGTGACTACAGTACATCAAAATTGTCCAAGTTCCTGGAGGCAAGAATTTCGAATAGGTAATTGATCTTCCACAAAAGGTATCAGAAAACCACTCACATTTGAAAAAGTTACTGCTTCCTTAGCAACAAGTTACGAATTATTTCAGAATTTGAAAAAGGGGATTTCTCACGTCTTCCCTCTCCTACCAACTGTCATTTCATACATACGCAATGTAGTAGAAATTTTGATTCATCTATCATTATTATCATTCATTGTGCTTACGGAAACCCCTCATGCCACATCATCCTTCAGTCGTAGTATCGGAATTCCCCCAAACAAGATAACCGACATAAGCGTTTCAGGAATAACGGATATTTCCAGAAAAGAAAACTCTTCATGACAATCCAATTACTTCGTGTGTCACATTGCCTAATTGAGATTTATTCAGGAAATATTTCTTTCTCAAGAGAAACTCCGCGGGTTCTGGATGTGAATAATGTTGTGGAAATGGGACGGCAAGTCATAATTCACCATTTTTGTAATATGATAACAAAAGCGCGTCTTCGCCTTTTGGAATCATAATTCACAAACATTCACAGATTTCGCGTTGGAAATATTACATAAACTTGGGTGGAAGTATTGTTCAGACAGACCATGAAACCTGCAGATGAATTCAAATAGTTTATTATTCGATGAGCGAAAAATGGGAACATCACTAGTGAAAATGAATTTTTAGACGCGAGCTTGCCAATTGAATACTAAACTTTTGCTATAACTTTCCTGGATTCTTCATGTGCAGTGGGAATGAAACATGTTGTAGGAATATTTTATAAGAAACGGTATAGGTATAATTCAGTATTCAAAATCTATCAGTATAACAAACTTCCAGGGAATACAAACAAACATCAAATCTATTTTAGCGGAGCACCTTACAAAACGCTGTCACTACCCAATATATAATCGGAAGCATTTGTATTCAATGGAAGATATTATTCTTGAAATCACCAAAGAAGCATTTTTCAGTCATGATTATTATTATTATCATTATTCGTTGATATCATACAAAAGGAAGGTCGAATACCTCTCAGCAACAGAGATTGCGTACAATATTTTGGGAAAACAAACATTCAAACACGTAAGGATTTGGGAACTTGTAACTGGTACTTGAACTTGGAACATAACCAACACAATTCGATTCTGAGCATCTACCATCGAAACTCTCAGCCGCTTATCGACTCCCGTTTGTATGGTAGTACAAGAACCAATGGGCTTCGAAAGCGAAATATAAGCTGTTTTGATACGGCTGCTATTATAAGCTAATGACCCTTGAATTTTCAATGAAATGTCTTCGGGTTGACCACTATAGGATCTTGAAGGTCACTATTTGACATTGAAGCTATGCTATGAATTTCTCTGTGGTAACAATGGGAGGAAAGCTGCTTTACCCATTGATACGGAAAATGTTTTGTCCCATTGATTCTCAACTATATCATGTTACTCGGCGTGTGGAACATCTCTTTGATTTTATCCGTAGTTTTCTGGGTTTTCAACCTACCAGATTCTGAAATAACAAGAATTCATATTGGAATCTATACAAGTGTAGAAGGGCAGATTTTCAATCTACTCCGAAAAGTTGCCGCCTCAATTGAAAAACAGCTCCTTCTGGATAGAACAAGTCCAATAGGTATGCAACTTTATTGAACTTTTTCTGTCCAGAAGAATTGACGCAGCAACTTTTCGAGGTACATCAATAATCTTCCCTTCTACACTTGTATGGATTCTGATATTAATTATAATTTTTTCAGATTGTGGTAGGTTAGAAACACAGAAAACTACGAAACAAATATTTATCTACCACAAATAGTGACGTTGAAACAGTGCTCTTTGATTTCTTGGGATACACGTTAATTATATTGAATTCCTCTAACATTATTGTCTTTGCCGTTTGCTTAGACGGTTTAAGAGAAAGTCTACTGACAGCTGGATACACACGGGAAGATTAACCCTGGCGGCAGGTTTTATGTTCAAATACATTGAAAAAATCTTTTGAATTGTGTACATTGTACCAGCGTGAAGTTTTATTGAAGTATTACATCTGGTCCAATTGACCGAAACAAGCTATTCTATTTGTTGTTTGAAAGGATATATCACTTCGATTTCAACAATTCATCTGTGATTGTTGACCGATTTCAACTGGCAGTATAAAGAAGATGTAGTTCAACTCTCTCTTAGTTGTAAACCTGGGATTAAACCAGGCAGATTATTGCAGTTGATAGGCCAATACCATTCGGAGTGAAACATACTATACCAAGTCATTCGCGTAGATGAAAATTCCGATTGATTCAATAAAAGAAGTGTGAACTAGCTGTTTTTAATTTGCAAGTCAATTATTCGAATGATGTATTGCTCTAATCGGCCAACAAACATCTACTTGTATACCACCTAATATCTTCGCTTCTCCAATCGTGATAGATCCGTTTTGTCCGTGATGATTTTAAATCGTTTGTAAGTGCATCAACTCTTTGGCAGACGAAGGGATGAGATATAACTATATATCGTGAGTGCATGGGAGTAATATTCATTACAGCAGCAATCGATTTGTAATGATTTCCATTTGAGCCTCGCCGCTATGCAACCAAACCAGGCAAACATTATTCGAGAAAAGGAGACCTAAAGAGCGGTGGCTGACGTCCCAAGTGGAGCCGCAAAGTGTATGAAGTTGGTTGTTTCACCGTTCTTGATATTCCATGTGATCTTTGGGAAAAGTGAAGTAGATTATACACCCGAATACCTAGGTTTTTGTTTTGTTCAAGTAAGATATTCTCGAACTGTTTGTTGAGATCCCGGATTAACAGTTCGTTGTCAGAGAGAAAACGAGTAACCTCTGTTCAGGAAGTGTTCGGTTGAATACTACACTTATGAAAATATATACCCATAACCTCCGATTCGGCAGTCAAAACCGTTGGGTTAGGCTAGTTTCAACGTAAGTTCTCCACTGCAATATTGTGGGGTGAATTGTGGTTCACACTAGTTTCTCACTCCACCAAATGAGTCGAGCTCCTCGACGAAGCCGATGAGTTTATTTGATGAATGTTTTTGCATATTCAAGGCAGGAGTGGAGCTCTGCCAAATATCGAAAACCTGTTTTGGTTCACAGCGAGGCAGACCGTCAAGATACTTCGTAGCAGGTACTCACTCATCGTGGTATCCGGTTTTTTCCAATGTCCAGCATATCTGAGTTAACTGAACTGGGACGGAGTGGGCGTCAACTCTTATGGTAAGGGGGAAACTTGACACTGTTTGAAACACCTTCAATTTTTTCATCGAACACATGTTTGCTTTTGGCAACTGAATCAATCACTCTGACTCATTTTCAATATGTAGGGAACAATATAAAATTGGATGAAGCATTTCACCTGAATTTCCGAATTATTGTTCATCAATATTGTCAGGCGAAGTTGGCAGCAACATGTCAGCATCCTGTCGTCTGTCGTCCACTAGACTGCAGCTGTCGTTATATGATTTTGAAATGGTAACGGCACGTAGCGACAGTCAACCACAAACGTTCGACTTTTAGCCGACTTCGGCTTCAGAAAATCGCCCATCTGAAAGCGGCCTTAGTTTTTCGTTACGCGGCGATAGATATTTTACTGTGTTTTAAAGTACTGTTTCTATGTGTAAGGATCGGCACAAAAAAATACATCGAAGCTTTTGGACTCCATTTATGGAAAAATTAATCATTTTGTAGGTGTCGCTTCGCTCACGATCTCACTTCTCTGCTGTACACCGTTGATGAGTCGGCAACATTCATTTTTTCATAGGTTTCGCAACAAAGTGTGCTTGTCTGAAATAGTTTCAATTTTCCAAACTTTGTTAATTTCACTGCGAATGACCCGGCGAGGAAAGTATTTTTTATATTTCATTAAAATTTTCGAAATCTGTTGAAACTCTCTCAGATGAAGTTTATAAATAATCATACTGTGCTTTGAAATTCCTTGCCGCGGAGAATAAATCCACTTTTTCTACGGTGCTGCGGAGTTCACTGCTGTTCCACGACAAACAATGGAACAAAGAACACGCTCTTCGATTGGAAACATTTCTCAATTCGTTATAGCATTATTAGATTGGAGATTGTTTATCGGACTCCACCTAGTCTAGAAAAAGAGACTCAGTTGCTGAATACTTATTCGAGATCCAAATGCAGCGGTTTCCCGACAGGTGTTTCATTTCGGAAATCCGGTGTACAAAATTTTCCAGTAATCTGGAAAATCCATGTTCGAAATCCGATAATCTTTCCTGAAATCCTCAATGGAACTTGGAAATGCGAATTTGGTGTACCTACAAATTCACGGAAGTGAATCACCCCTTGAGGTTTTTCTTCGTTCTCAAGTTATGGCACATTAAAATTCGGAAAGAGGCATTATCAGCCTTTTTCTTATACCAAAAATCGATCGGATCACACATTCATTCATTAATTCTGAACAACAGATCGGATCGTTTATTCAGATTGGAGTTTTATGACGATTATTTTTTTTACTTGTCAAAATGTGACGTTTTTGGCATTTCAACCAATAGTAGCAGGTTATTCTTTGGTTATTCTAGCCAGTCATTGGGTATTATACTTATAAAACTGCCTGGTCCTTTCGATAAAACGTTGTTTACCTTTGAACTGTCAAAACTATACGCTTTACCGCGTCGATTCTATTGAACTGGCTCATATTTATATAAATTATCATGAATGAAGAGTTACCTTATTATTAATAGTCATTCACTTTTCACTTTTTCAGCATAATAATAACATAACACATTTCAATGAACACTCAAACACGTAAATAGCTCATAATCCCAACTTTATGACAGATATAGCGAACGACCGATTCAAATATTTAAGGTTTCCTTAACTCAAATGAAGATGGCGTACAATTAGTTTTTATTAAATACAATTCATTTTTTGTTGTATGAGAAGAAACCGTTGTATGAAGATTTTGATACAACGACATAACGAATGATTTTATGTTCCTTCTGGCGCGATTTCCATTTCATAAGAAATTTTCAATTATCAACTTTGTTCAATGAGAGGTGTGACGCCATCTGTTGGTATCGTCGGCAAGCATTATCATATTCACTGCCTGAGCATCATATCTCTTCTGGATCATAGAGGGCAAACATCGTTGTTTGACATTTCAAATTTATAAAATTTTCACCTATTCTCCTTTCCTTCTTATGTAAATGGAATACTGATCAATTGAATTGTTCTTCCTTCTATTTGTTCAAAAAATAATCTCTCCAAATAAACTCGTTCTTCAAATTCAATAAAATAAATTTTCATTTTCAAAACACTCAAACTTTTTTATTTGAGGCAAAAGCATTCAAACAAACCGAATTAGATAAAATCACTCGTCCTACGGACTCGTGATTTTATCAATCGGTTTGTTTTCATACTTTTGCCAAATAAAAAAGTTTTTGTGGAAAATGAAAATTCATCGATTAAATTTGAATGACTCGTGGTATTACCTTTGACAATTCAACTGATATAAAATATCCCAAAAGCCGCCGTGATTTTGTCACCATGACAGCGAAAAAACTTTCAGTGGCAAAACAGAACCTAACTCTTGAAAGCATGGCAACCAGAATTGTAAACAAATCTCTGACGGCGTCTTTGTCAATTTTTCACTTGCAGTGTCAAAAGAGTATATCTGATCTGTGAAAATGAAGTATAAGAATTGTGTTTTTAACAACTATACTTTTTCGTCGAATTGAATAAACTAAACCGTGATCATTAAGAGGGGGATTGACAATAATGCTCAGAGCAGCATCAACTTTACGAAAAGACGATTCGTTTAAATGACAACTGGCTGAAACGGGATTTGGTATACCGAAAGATAAAGGATTGGAATAGGTGATGACAAAATTTGAGGCTCGAATTATTTCTACAAAAGGAAATATTGATTTTCAAACATTTGTAATTTTTTCAAGTTTTTGTTTCAGAATGGAACCAAAAGTTCTCAGCACCTAATTCACCTAATGAAGAATCACCCTGCCAAATTTAGGCTTCAAAAAGTCCATAATGAATGAGTTTTCTGTACTTAACTTCATTTCGTTCAAGCATTATTAGAAACATTCAACATGGCAGCCATAAACACGTGAAATTTAGCCGAAAACCGCTCCATACGTGATGTGGCTATTTTCTCATAGGTGGCGCTAGGGAGGACCACGTCGAACAAGGGAAGTCGTAGTTCGTATTGTATTGGGTGAGCCAAATAATATATAAAACGTGATTGTGTGTTTCAAGTTTTTTGTCTTTGGCCTTTTTTTCAATAGAAACTATAATATATAGTGGCATTTAATGTGAAAAAAATTTATTATTCACTGGTGAATGTGATAAATAGTAATCATCCATATCCATGTCAACTGGGAACTTATTTGTTTTTTATAGTCTAACATTGAAAGTATCTAAAAATAAATGCAAATGACTTGTAATTTATAGTATTGTCCGATTCTACTCTTGGTATGTAGATTTCGTAGGTGGAGTTTTCAGTTATTCTAAAATTCAAGATGGCGGATGAGTTTTGTGATTCAGTGATTCAGTCGGATTCTAATCTTATTGGTACCGCGGAATTTTTGGGACTGGAGATTATGAATTTTTTGTCAAAATACAATACTTTTTTTCATTATCCATAAAATTTCGTGGACTTACAAGCAGAGGGAACTAAGTCATATATATATATATATATATATATATATATATATATATATATATATATATATATATAGACATATTAACCGGCAATACAAGGCCCAAAATAGCATATTCCACAGACAACAGCAAGCCCAACCCAGACTTAGGAAGCCCGGCTTCGGGCTTCGTATTGTTTTTGTACTGAAATTTTGTTAGGAGTTAGATATGACCTACATGGGGTCACAGACGAATTTTAGGGTGGGCTTAAAATTGCTTCCATATATCTCAAAATATACGAGGTTTAGTTGATACACTCGACCTGAAGGTGGCGCATCACTCGACTTGTATGTATTAGATACACATCGAATGCATAGAACACGATTTATGGAGCCCGCTTATGGTCAACAGACAATATCGAGCCCTTCGAATTGGCAACGTCGTATTATTCTCATTGCCATATCAATATGCGGCAATTTATATATGCGGACGACTGACTCTTCTGCACCGCAGATCAGTGGGCTGTGTTTCAATATTGGAAATGTTTGACGGCCTGGTAAGGAATTATGTTTCAGTTTCACCTTGGGAAGGACACTGTCGTTTTATCATGAAGTAACCTTCTCAAAAATAAATGTGAGGAAATTTTTTTGAGAATAGAACGAAGTTTGGGAGACAAAGAATTTGTGAAAAAGTTCCATTGTATTCACCCTTCAATAAAAAAGTCATAGGGTTTTCGATTTCGTTTCACTTTAAATTATATATCAATAATAGAAAAAATAAAGAGAGAACGATAACATAAATATGAGGAAGAAACATGTGCGAATCTAATATTTGGTTGTATATCTCTCATATAACCGATAAAATTGAAACAAACTTCTCATAGATATCAATTTCAATAACACCAGATGAATATCTCTCGCACTCGACGCGCGCTTCACTAACAAAATTAGCATCTTCAGAAGGAAAATTGATATTGGCCAAGCACCTATATAAAAACTCTTCTGTATAGTTTTCGTTGGAATGAAACGGAGAGTTTTGAATGTTTCAAAAACTTCAGTTTTTCCTCTGTCGGCAAGAATATAAGGTGTTTGATGTATGAATATATTTGGGCACTGAGTTTAGGATCTCAACTCTTCTTTCGAAGATAATTTCGAATGGGTTTGAATATTGTGTTGAAATAAGTTTTGACCTCTCCCTTCGAAAATCAACCCTCATGAGTTGAACCCGCAGAACTTCTGTGATTTCTGTGCTCGAAACTCGTAGGAGACAAGGATCAACGAGGTATTATATTCCAATTGACCGCTCACTTGAAGGTATCGATCTGATACGCTGTTGAGAGAAGTCAGCATTCACAAGTGGGTGTCGAATGAAAATTTCTTCAGTAGTTTCAAATAATGCAATCCATCTTGGCAAAGAACGTATGTGTCCGCTGTGACGTGTAGTTTCTGAAAAAATTACTTGTATTTGACCTACTTTGTCTGAATTAATTTCTAGTACCTAGGTGTTTTTGCCTCGCACGACCACTGGGCAACTGGAGAAGGAAGTACGCTACTGTCAGGATAAATTGGATAAGCTGAATGTTTTTGATTCCATTTATATTTCAGCAACGTGAATATGTGATAGCCAAAGATAAGCTCATGAACAAGTTGAAAGAATAAATTTTTTTTAGTGATGTGTACTTTTGATTTTCTGGTACAGATGTGTACAGTTAACATTTACATTTTTGGTTTCATATTTGTTTTTCTACGCACTTAATTGTCATTCGTTCGAATTTTTCTTCATCAAATTTTTTCAAATAAGATCTTTTCTTCTGTCACCTCTTTGAGAATGCGACATAATGTTCAACTAAACTAAGAGGAATATTGCATTTTGTTTATGGAATAATATATGAAATGAAACAATGAAACAGGTTCAATCCGTTCAATCTAGACCTAAAAATGAGAGCGAAGGTACATAAATTCCCATCAAGCTGAAAATCAGTAAAAGTGTTTGTTTTTTATAATTGAAATGGAGATGTATTCGTTTTCGGGTACTATTCAAACTTTATTGATTGATTTTTCATACAAGAAGTTCGGAACGTTATCTATTTTATTATATATCATCACCTCAGTAACCAAACTAAATCAAAATATGTATCAGAACTTCTCATACAGGGCACTTCAGTCATTAACATCAACATCGTACCACTGGTATTGATAGTTCAGGAAATGAAGCATTTTGGCTCGCAATTTTTTCGTCCACCATGGATTCACCTGAAATTTTCACAGAAGGGTGGGAATAGCTCAAGGATCATTTTCTATATCATGCCGCTGTACGCTAGAGCCTTGGGGGTTATATTTCAACTGTAGGAATTGACGGAAAAAGTATTTCTGAGAAAAAAATGTTCCATACTTTTTTTCATAAAAGTAATATTTTTTGAGTTTTTCGAAGTTGAAACTAACAGTTTTTTGACGAAAAAAAAAAACGACTTTTTCAAAAGTTTTTTTGCAAATTACTCTAAAACTATGCATTTTAACAAAAAAGTGTGGAGAGGCAAATTGTAGCTTTGAAAAAACAAAAACAATGCTTTATAAGTTTTCTACAACACATACGAACTGAGATACAGCAAATTAATGCTAAGCTTTTTTCGTCAAATGTATAAATTGAAAGATTTAAAGCGAAATAACGAGAAAAATTTGCAGTTTTCGAAGAAAGCTCATAGAGTATTTTTTTAACTATTCAATTGGAGCTTGCAAACAAATGAAAAAATGTCTTCCTAGCATGGAAATTGACCGATTTTTGATCAGAATAAGATCGGTACCCGCTTTTTTCAATGAAAAAAATCTGTGAAAACAACCCCCAAAGTACCCCCTAACTGAAATTGATCGCCACCCTTCTGTGATTCTCTTTATATATGTACTAATAATATATTCACGAAGATGAACCAAGTTAAAATACCTAATTTTAAAAAAATTGGAATTGAAAGAGAAAACGATTTTTTTCGATTTCGTGTTTTTAACCCTTTTCTTAAAAATATCTCTCAAAATACTAAAGATACGAAAAAAACGATGGGGTACTAAATTGTAGCTTTTTCAATGACAAAAATTTTCATTTTCTATAGATTTTTCGTAAAGTGAATATTCGGCGAGATATAGCCGTTCAAACTCTACATTTACGATCGAACATCACCTTAGTCAAGCGCTTTAAACTCTCCCCATTTAAAAATTGAGGGATCTTGAGTAATTTTATTCATATAGTCTTATAGCCCTTGAAAATATCTACAGAATCGTTTCTGAAAATAATTTTCTAGTACCTGAAATGAAAAAGCTATGCTTAAAAACCCGATCAATTTTTTTTCGAATTATTTGAATTACCCGCTTCGGAGCGTAGTAATCTACATAACCGGTATATGTTCCAATTTTTCCATTCATATTGGAAGACAGAAAAGAGAAAACATCTGTTCGCTTGTGTGAGTGTATATTTCGTTGATTTATCACCAGTGTATTCTAAAGTTCGAAGACATATTATAAAAATTTCAATGTTTTCAAGGGTAGTTTATAACAAAGGTAGGTTAAAAGATTATGAAATTGTATCTTAAAGCATAAAACAATCATTAGTTAACTATTTCTACCCATATTTAGGTTTTGAATGTTATTTTATATTTTTTCACAATAAGGGGTAGTTTTCACCCCTAAAAAACAAAAAGCGTACAACGGCACAATATAGAAAATGAACTAGAGGGTGCAGTAAACCTAATCCCAAATTTTTGGACAAATCGGTGCTGGAAGAAAAAATTGCAAGGTTTTACTATTTTTATAGCTTCATTTTCTGAACTATGATTTTCCTTTCGTCAATACTGATATTCAGTCGAAGAGTTCGTGTTTTGTCCTGCTACCCTCACAATACCATCATCTCCTTCATAGACTTTTTCAACCACACCCATTGGCCACATTTCCCGAGGAACATTATTTTTATTGATAACAACTATTTCACCCTTTTGATATTTGGTTCGCACTTGTTCCAAGTAGGTCGACTAACCAGTGTTGATAAATATTCTTTCAGCCATCGTCGCCAAAATATGTCTGATAGATATTGAGATATACGCCAGTGTTTTTTGATAATCAAGTCTTTATCAGTGAAGAGTCCAGGAGTTGTTACTTCTGACATTTCCAACAATATATCGTTGGGACAGATACTCAAAGGATCTTGTGGATTTTCTGATACATGCGTAAGTGGTCGACTGTTTACTATATATTTCGCCTCAGTAAAAAGGTTCGTAAAACTTCGTCCATTGGATTTCTATCCCTGAGTATGGCATTTAGTGCTCGTTTGAAATACCCAATCAATCTTTCCCAGCTCCCACCCATGAAAGGGGAAAGTGGGGGAATTCTCTTGAACAATATGCCTTTGTTGGTCAATTCGTCAGCTACAAATTTCATTTCTAACTTTTGGAAATGGATTTTAAATTATCGAAATTGAATAATTAGTAATTTCCTTTTTGACTTGTTTATTTCATATATGACAACTACATAACAACCGACTACTATATAATATCACATAATAAAAAATATAACGCATGTTTTATTTTATTGTAACTCAATACCCCCCTTCAATAAAATAAAAAATGAAACCATGCATCATCATCATCTAAACTTCAGCTAAACCAAGACTGCTTCTGTGTTTCTCGAAAAGTGTTCTTCCCAAAGGTTTGGTGAGTATATCAGCAACCTGTTCATTGGAATTGATATACTTTATATCGATTACGCCTTCAGTAATCTTTTCTCGTAGGAAATGATATCTCACATCTACATGTTTCAGTCTCTTAGTATTTTCTGGGTTTTTCGATACCTTTATTGCGGACTGATTATCTTCCCAGATAATTGTGGGTTCCTTCATCTCTAGTCCAAGCTCGTGTAGAATATTTCGAATCCAACATGCTTCAGCAACTGATTGACTGAGAGACATATATTCGGCCTCTGTAGAAGACAATGCGACACTTTGCTGCTTTCTTGAAGACCATGATACTGTGCAACCAAATACTTTGAATAAATAACCTGAAGTGGATTTTCTATCTCCAGTGTCACCAGCCCAATCAGCATCCGCATATCCAATCAATACAGGTATGTCCTCATTCCTCTTGTAGATCAACTTCATCTGAACAGTTCCTTTGATATATCTTAGCACCCTTTTCAGCGCTTTCCATAAATCGGAGTTTGGCGTACTTTGGTATCTGCTCAAAAAATGAACTGATTCACACAAATCGGGTCTAGAACCTTGGACCGCATACATAAGGCACCCAATCAATTGCCTACATTTCCTTTCTAATTCTTCGTCTTCTATCCGTTCAGAGGAAATTTTCATTTTCGGGTCCAATGGAGTAGAAACCGGTTTACAATCAGCCATACCAAAACGTTGGAGAATACTCTCGAGATATGTTTTCTGGGTAATTTCCAGATGATGTTCTTTCTGAGTTATATTTATTCCCAGGTAATTCGAAACTCGACCCAAATCTTTCATTCTGAAAGTATTTTTCAATGACGTTTGGAAAAATTTGACATCTATCAAATTATTTCCAAAGATAATCAAATCGTCGACATATAGGAGGATACACAGAATATTATTCTCCTTTCTTTTGTAATATAAACAATAATCGGCCTTCGATCTATGAAATTCTTGGTTTTCCATGAAGTTATTGAATTTTTCATTCCAGTATCTTGGAGATTTCTTCAGACCATATAAAGATTTGTTCAATTTGAGTACACGTCCTTCTGCCGACTCCATACCCTCAGGTATCGTCATGTATACTTCTTCTCTGATATCACCATATAAAAAGGCACTCTTGACATCCATTTGGAAAATAGGAAAGTTAAACTGATTGGCTATGGAAAGGAGGATTCTGAGACTTGACAATTTGGCGACAGGAGCATAAATTTCAGAAAAATCAAATTCATCTTTCTGTTGGAAACCTTTTGCTACAAGCCTTGCTTTATACTCTGCATTTTCTCCTTCTCCATTATATTTCACTTTGAAAACCCATTTCGCTTGAATCGGTTGCTTATTCTCTGGTAAGTCGACTTCTGTCCAAGTATTGTTTTCATTTAGGGCTTCGAATTCTTTCCTTATCGCTTCTTTCCAGCAAGCACTATCCTTTCCATTGACTGCCTTTTCATAGCTCAAAATTTCTTCTGTCATATGTGTAGTTTGTAAATATGTTTCACATGTGGTTTTCCCTGTTGTCTGTAAACATGTTTCATAAACTCCTAGTCTTTCTGGTTTTCTAATTGTGTCTCTATTTCTAAATAAATATCTTTCACTCTTCTGATTGTGATCTGATTCATTCAAGTTCATATCTTCTTCACTTTCTTTTTCCGAAATCTGTTCCCTTGAGTCAGATTGTTCTTGGTGTTGAAAAATTTGATCATCTTCTGAATCGGTACTCTCTGGATTTGAAGATATACTCGTGATTTTATTGGTTTGGGTTTCAGAACTCAGGTTTGGTTTGAAAATTACATCTCTTACTATTGAAATGCAATTTTGATCGTAGCAAAAAACTCTGTAACCTTTTACATTTTCTTCGTATCCGACAAATATTCCCTTTTGACTTTTCGAGTCCCATTTCTTACGTTTCTCTTTGGGCACGTGAACGTAGACTTCTGAACCAAATATATGAAAATCATCAAGTTTCGGTTGTTTATTAAACCACAACTCATAAGGACATTTTCCATTCACTGAGCTGCTTCCAGATCGATTCAGGACAAACACTGCTGTATTTACAGCTTCGGCCCAAAACTTTTTATCCAAATCTTTAGCTCGTAACATAGTTCTGGCAGACTCTACGACTGTTCTGATTTCTCTTTCAATTTTTCCGTTTTGCTCTGGCGTAAATGGAACTGATCTCTGATGACGAATACCTTGGCTTTCGAGGAGCTTCTTCATCTCAAAGTTCACCTGTTCTGAACCATTATCTGTTCTCAAGATCTTCACCTTCTTTCCGGTATCTTTTTCTGCAGTCGATAAAAATAATTTCAGTTTTCCGGTGACTTCTGACTTATTCTTCAGGAAGAATACTTGTTTATAATGTGGGTAATCATCTTTGGTAATACTTCGGTCGCTATGAGCACCTTTTTTCGAATTTTTTTTTGTGGAACTTACGTAACTCGGTCTCCTCTACAAAAAATGTTAATGGAATAATCGGCGGTCTCTTATATTTTCGGAGATACAGGGCCTTTTTGGTGTAAAACTGCACAATTTTCCACATCAAATTTCTGTTGTTTGAACACACAAAATTCCTCCTTCTTCTGATCAAACGCCACACACTCTCTTATTTACTCGTTTTTAACATTTTCAATCATAAAAATCCATTATTTTCTCAAAAAATCCAACTTTCTCCAAAAGTCAACATTAATGCATTCAGTTCTCAACAATAACAATGAGAGCGGCAACACTGCAAATACATCACTTTCGACTGTCATTGCACTATGACATCACAACAAATTGGTTATGGTTTGAAAATAGTTGCATTTTTTTGGAAAACTAATGGATTTTTACGCTTGAAAATGTTAAAAACGAGTAAATAAGAGAGTGTGTGGCGTTTGATCAGAAGAAGGAGGAATTTTGTGTGTTCAAACAACAGAAATTTGATGTGGAAAATTGTGCAATTTTACACCAAAAAGGCCCTGTATCTCCGAAAATATAAGAGACCGCCGATTATTCCATTTACATTTTTTGTAGAGGAGACCGAGTTACGTAAGTTCCACAAAAAAAAAATTCGAAAAAAAGGTGCTCATAGCGACCGAAGTATTACCTCATCTTTGACCAACAAGAAATATTTTGATCTGCCCAAGCTCTCAACTTCCATGGGACCACATAGATCCATGTGAATAAGTGAACATGGCTCTGTTGTTTCAGATATACTTGAGGGAAAAGTTAGTCGGTGCTGTTTACCTTTTTTGGAAATGGATTTTTAATTATCGAAATTGAATGATTAGTAATTTCCTTTTTGACTTGTTTATTTCATATATGACAACTACATAACAACCGACTACTATATAATATCACATAATAAAAAATATAACGCATGTTTTATTTTATTGTAACTCAATACTAACTCATCTATTGCTTCTAGCAATTTTCGGCTTGCCCCTTTTATATTGGTGCCATTATCAGACCAGATAATTTTGAAGGCTCCTCTTCTTGCGAGAAATTTTCTTATGGCCATTATGCAAGAGTCTGTGCTGAGGCTATGCGCGATTTCTACGTGAATTGCTCTAGTCGTCAAACAGGGGAACAAGACACCATAACGTTTCCCAACACGCCACCCTAGTTTGACCGTAAATGGTTCAAAATAATCTACTCCTGAGGCTGAAAATGGTTTTTCGCATTTGAAAAGACTTTCTTGACTTTGCTTCGGAGTTGTGGAATCCAATACCTACTTCGGAGTTCATTAATCACTGTTTCTATACCCTGATGTCCATTTTTTTATGGTAAAGCATTATCATCTTCAGTGTATATAAGTGGTCACCATCTAGAACGATCGGTTCTTTTTCTTGTCCTGCTGGAGTGTCTCTGATTCTCACAATTCTACTGCAAACTCTTATAATTCCATCATCATCCAAAAAACACGGAATTTGATGAAGGCTTCCATTTTTATTCAGTTTTGAATTGTCTAAGTTTATGAGATCTGTTGGAAATTCAGAGCATTGAACTACTTTCCACCAGAGTTTCTCGCTCCATAGCATCTCTTCACAATCCAGAAGGGTACTTTTTTTTTCTCACAAGAAGTAAGAAATGACGGACTCTTGATCTTATCCTCAGAAGTTTTATCCAAGAGTAATGATTTTTGATAACAGGAACGGCTTCAGAAACGCAATTTTTTTTTACTTCAATAGTATTTATAGTATTTTCCGGCATTTCTTCAAAAATGTCCTTTTCTGCTTCACAAATATGTGGCCATTCATCTTCATTCTCTTAGAGGGAGGCAGGTCCCTTGAACCATCGATGGTTTGCATGCAGTTCATCTTTTATAGAGTCCCTTATACAGCATATCCATTGCTCGACTTCAGTGACTTTCAAAATCTCTCCAACTCTTATGTCTGGAGTTTTTTCTCACTGTTGAGCCAATATAGGACCGTTCGAGAATCTGTCCAATAGATTTTCTTCTTGATGTTTAGCTGAAGATGTATTAGGACCTTGAAAGACAGTTGAACACCCATTACTGCTGCAAGTAACTCGAGTTTTGGTATAGAGAGTGATTTCAGGGGTGATACTCGTGCTTTTGATGTAACGAGTACCACCTCGTAGTGTTTCTGCCCAAACTTCAGACGAAGATAAACTGCTGACGAGTATGCGTCTTCACTGGCATCCGAGAATGTTTGGAGTTCACACACGCTACTTTTTTCCAGTGGACACACATGAATCCGATTATGAAAATTACACGCCCACAAAACAATTAGTTGAAAGCCCACCGTCAGGCATTCTTGAGAATTGTCAACCTGCCTCACAGGTATCAAACGGTAGGTGCGAGGGTGGGGATGTATTCAGTTGGTCAGTGGACTCGGTAGTGTTGAGTTAAGCAAGCGGAAGACCGGGGTTCAAACATTAAAAACATTCCTCTTCAATTCCTATAGGAGAACTGCGAACTCTCAAACCAGGAAAATATAATATCATTTCAATATTCATTGAATTCCCATTCTTTTTTTGTTATTAAACTTGATACATACATCTAAGCTAGTGAAATCATAAGTATCTTCAGTATTATTTTTGTTAAAACTTTTTCTGGGGATCAATTACCCCAATACCGAACTGATATTTTTGCACTCTCGTAGCGCGTTTCGCTAACAAGGTTAGCATCTTCAGGAGAAGAAGGTCATACTATTAGTATCAAAATTAATATTACTAGTATTAATTTTTTTCTCCTTGAGATGCTAACCCTGTTAGCGAAACGAACGCCGAGATTGCAAAAATATCAGATTGGTGTTAAGGAAATTAATCTCTAGAAAAAGTTTTACGTTTCACACCAAAGGTTCCGATCTCATCGTTCATTTATTTTTGTTCCTTAAGAATTTTTGAATCTATTTAGGTACATGCTTTTCGGTATTCAAATATATTTTTATAGCAAAAATTTGTTGTATTCAATTTGTATGTTCTAATGTAGGGCTAGTAAAAATAGTAAGTGCCCTATTTCTTTCTCATCGATTGAAACCAGATATTCTTCTCTACCACGTTCGGTTTTGTACAAACCAAATAAATCGATAATGTATTTCTTGCTGAAAATTCTCCATTAGAAGAGGTATTGTTACAATCCCTGCGTCTAATATGTTACAGCGCTTGAAGCCGTTGCATAAAATTTGACAATTTTTCTATGGTGAAATGTCAAATTTTGTTCAGCGGCTCTAACCGCTTTAAACTCCTATACGCAGCAATTGCAGAAGGCATTTCGATGGACTAGGATAATATGTTCATGAAACATAACATTCTGAATTTTCTCAGAGTACTCAGATATAATTGTCCATAGATGAAATATTTTATGAGAAAAAATTCTCAAATACTCATGTTCTGATAACTAATTTTTTTGGATATTTGAATTGTGAACGTCTGTTTTGTAAGACGAATAATGGCAATGTTAAGGCCGATGTTTTATATAAAATGTAAATAGTTTCAAGAGGAGGCACAAAATGTGGGGAAGTTCTGCATTTGGATTATTGGGGACCATTAGATCGTAAATAATCTAAGTTTTCGTCATCCCTAGCACCTTGTTTAGTTCGCCATCTGGAAAAATTGTCTGAATTTGAGACTCACATCAATTGTGTCATATTATCGAGAATAATCAGGAAATCAAATAAAGTTCAGAGGGTTCCATTAAACGGGACAAACCCTTGTAGGTGTCAGCCTTTACTTATACAATTATAAAATTTCTCATCCCACAAACTACTAGATGATGCAAGGTACATTTATCTCATCATCACCTAATGTAAGTAGTCAACACAAATATATTGATGAGAAAAAAAATAATTGAAAATTGTGTTTCGATAAATGACAATAATTTTCATAATGAACTTTTGATTTTAATTTCCCCTTCTTGATCGAGGCTGAAGAAAGAAGTTACGTTTTTGATGTTCAGTGCCATACACGTTACCCCCAACAGAATTTATTTTTGAATTGAGGTTATGGCTGGTAAAAATTCGAAACTGATTGTGAAAGCATTTTCCATATTGACGAATACAATCCCAAATTCAATATCACGGAAGAAGAAAAATTTCATCAATCTATCGTATGCGCCATCGAAAATAAGAGATGTCTTAATCTGATAAATAATCTCTCAATGAGTTGAATTATACAGTGCATTTCTTTAATGTCCCCCCCACATGTTATTTTTTGAACGGGTCAAATAAAAAAATCGAAACTCGGGGTAATAAAATTGATGCTTGAATACTATATTCTGGGATAGAATTGACACATGAAAGCTTCAAGATGGCGACTGGGCGCCACCTGGAAACAAAACATTAAATGAAAGGGGGGTCTTGTGATACATTATTTTGAAGCTCCTGACGAATAATTTACAACCCTAGAATATGAAGATCTTCATCTACTACAAAATGGCGAAACCATTGATAATTACCTGAAAACACACACATTAATATCGATATTTCAAGAAATTTCCGTTTTTCTTTGTCATATGACAATCCGACAACCCAAGAGGTTCAATAGGTTATTATTTGTTCATGAAAAAAGACAAAAATGTCAGTACAAGGAACATCATTGTTCAGTTCAAATATTCTCATTAAGTTTCCGATTTTTTAAGTAGAAAGGTACCAGGTAAACTATCTTCAAAATGGTCAATTGAACAAAGTTCAACAGGGAAATTGTTGCAGCTACTGTTGATCCTCAGATCACCGAAATCGTCGAAGTGAAGTCAAACGTCTATGTGTGCAGCGCCTAGTCGCCATCTTGAAATATTTATGAGGAGTTGACCCGTTAGAAAGATGAAAGAGGGTCATTAGAGGAATGCACTGTGTTCCTAATGAACACGGATGCATGAGTTCCTCTGAGTCTTCGAAATTTTTCGAAACTATTATGTGAAAATGGATATTCAGTCATATTGAATCTCGATAAATAACATTTTAAAAATGAAACCAATATACTTTTACTCAGAATGGACCACATCATAGTTCATTTTAGTCAGGCCCATTTATAATTGCGCTCAGAAGGCAGAGCCCTTTGCAAGCAAGTGCAAGGGTTCTGGGGTATCTAATCGATTATTGGAGTGCATTTGCTATTTTGACCACAGGGAAATCCCAAAAAACCTGGCAACAATGTCGGGCTTCATATTGTCTGTGAGATACTCACTATATACAAAATTTAGGTGGGCATCGAATTGTCAACAGAATGTTCAAATAAATCAAAATGCATGAAACTTACCCCTCGGAGGTGTTTCGGTTTCACTTTTTCTCATTTTGACTATAACCTCGATCAAAACTAAAAAAAGAGCATTAGAAAGGCCGGGCATACAGTTGCCTGTGGTATATACCGGGCTTCGTATTGGTAGTTGGGTACGTATATATATATATATATATATATATATATATATATATATATATATATATATATATATATATATATATATATATATATATATATATATATATATATATATATATATATATATATATATATATATATATATATATATATATGTGTAGGTTTTTTGTTATTGGGCTTTGCACTCAAATGAAAATAGCAACCGTAGACACGTGTTTCTGGGTCATTGCTACACCGTGCTGAAGAAGGGCAATGACCCAGGAACACGTGTCTACGGTTGCTATTTTTATTTGAGTGCAAAGCCCAATAAAAAAAAAACCTCTGTATCATCTAGCCACTCGAAACTTCTATAAGTTATATATATATATATATATATATATATATATATATATATATATATATATATATATATATATATATATATATATATATATATATATATATATGTATATATATATATATATATGATGAATTGTGTTTTCGGGTTTCATTCCGTGTTCCGTGGTTTTGATTCTCTGAAGGATAATTGTCACGACGTTTCGGCAAAGTCTCATTTGCCATCTTCTAGGTGATGTCTAGAGTTTCGACCTCCGAACGACTCAGAGGTCGAAACTCTCGGTAATTACTGATAAAATGTTGATAGCAGATACCTTCCTACCTAGGTAGGTAGGTACTTCTTTTGCTAACATTTTCGCGAAAGCTGGCGCTGCTATGATTGCAAATGCGTTCGGTAATGATAAAATCGAAAACGATTACCTATGTAATCAGACAAATTAATAGTGTATTTGTACCATAATCATCCGAAAATGATATTATCAAAATAATTGTCTCTATGAAAAACAAAACTAGTTCTAGCAGTACAGATGAAATTTCTCCAGTTCTTTGCAAAACTATTTGTGAACTTGTTTCATCTCCCCTTACACATAGGTATCAACAATCAATTTCTCACTGCCGCCCGTAAGGAAAGTTTACGAATTTAATGAAAGCTAATGTATTCTCATCATTGTTCAAAAAAGGCAATCCTCTCATAATGGATAACTACACACAAATTTCCTTATTGTCTCAAAAATACTCGAAAGAGCCTTTATGATTTACCTATTACCTATTAATATACTTCTCAGAAAAGTATCGGATTTCTTCTTCCCAACACGGTTTTCGCAAGAACAAATCTGTGGAAACAGCTACAAATCATCTCCTTCTGAACTTGATCAGAATAAATTTGTCGTCTCAATGTTTGATCTGTCATAAGCATTCGACAGTCTAGATTTGGCTGTTGTGAAAGATAAACTTTATTACTTGATGAGCATTAGAGAAAGTGTTCTTATTTTAATTAAACTGGATTGTGTTTTCTTGAAAAAATACTTCTTTCGAAAATCTAACCGTAAATGTAAGGAACGAGTGAACGAGCTCGTTCATAAAAACAGGTCTGGGAGCGCGCTAGCGCGCTTGTCCCCATCAGTCAGGTAGGCGTCGCGTCGCCCTAGCAACCGATCAAAAACGATGATGCCGATGCGTCTGTGGCATTCGCGAATTTAAGGGTTCAGATTTTTAATCGCCAACTGCGGCATTGCCACTGTTAGTAAATAGTCTTTGTGCTTCCGACAGGAAGTGGATTGGATACAATATCTCGTGAAGATGTGCAGTAACTCGTCTAGCAAATACAATGTTCCGTTAGGAGATCATCAGGGATCAGTAATAGGTCCACTTTTTTGTTTAGGTATTATACGTAAATGACTTGCCCTGTCATATTAGTAGTGGCAGAGTTGTCATTTTCGCTGATGACACCACTGTTAGTACATCGGGAAAGACCACTGAGGAAAAAGTTCTCATCACATGGAAGAGATGGACATTTGGTGCAAAAAATCGACTTTAATAAAATACTGGAAAAACGGAGTACATATAGGTACATTTATTCTACATCCAAGCCGCAGAACCTAGTTATACCGAATGTACGGTTTTCCAAATATGTGAGGCTTCTTGGAACCCATCTAGATTTTCGGCATCTTAGGGAGCAGCATGCGACTGGAACAGAGTCTTTTGTGCCCAAAAGCGTTAGTTTTCAACTTAGATTATGGGCAAAGTTGCAGTTAATTGTTTCACCGTGAATACAATTTCGACATTTTTAAATAAAAGAAAAAATAAATTGACTGTACCAACCCGTCATAGGTTCATCATTATAAGAAAAATCACCACACTATGCGGCAATTACTCCTTTCTATTCACTATCGAAATCATTACAAATGCTGAAAACTTACGAGGCTTTCAAAAATGAGGTTGAGCGGTACTTGGTGGCGGAAGGATTTTATAGTGTGAGAGATTCCTTTTCTATGTGGTTTGCATGGATTTTTTTCCTAGACTGAACAAAGATAAATACTAATTTCGACTGTGGATGCTGAAGGTAGTGGTAGTGAAATTTGCCTTGTCAAATATTCATTAAATTCATTGAAAAGAGCAGATATGAAGTATAATACACCTATAGGTACAAAAAATGAGTATAGACATCAAGAAAAAACCCAATGTGACTCGATAAACTGCTTGTATAGCATTCGCGGTGAGATGACCTTGGCAAGGTCAAATGACCCCAGAAGCAAATTGAATATAATAATTCATTATTGAAATGAAGCTATTGGCGTTTGAAAAAAGCTCGGACCCGTCGATTTATAATTGAAGGGGGACACCTTTCAGACTACTCAGATTTTTTGTAGTACGCACCCCCTCAGAGGGGTGCGTCCGACGACCCTTATTTAGATAGGAAAAGTAGGTCGAGTGGCACTTCGTGTTTTAAAGGTCTTTCGAATACCTTCAAAATTCTATTAGAAGAAATTTTTTTGTAACGATTGGTAACCAACCCCATCCCCCGAAAAAATCTCCTTGTAATAAACAAAAAATACGAAATCACATGGACACGTATTGGCAGGTTGTTATAAAAAGCCAAAATTTATTTTTCTATGGAAGTTCTGAATGTAAATTGTACCTTGAAAACAATTTGACTTATTTTAAAAAACGTTGAACTCAAAACAAATACCTTCAAAAAATCGTCACAAAAATTTTCTGTTAACAGAGTTGTGAAGGTATTCGAAAGACCTTTAAAACACGAGGCGCCACTCGACCTACTTTTCCTATCTAAATAAGAGTCGTCGGACGCACCCTCCGAGGGGGTGCGTACTAGAAAAAATCTGAGTAGTCTTAAAGGTGTTCCTCTTCAATTAGAAATCGACGTGTCCGAGGTTTTTTTTCAAAATCTTACCTTTTATATTCAACAACAGCTCTGTTAAGTTTTCGTTGTTACACACTGTATACTTCAAATAGGATCCTATCTAACACATCTCGTTTAATTATATCATTTTGGATGAGAAATTGTGAGCCTCGACCCCAAAAAACACCGCATAAAATACGCTTGCCATCTTAGAGCCACCATATCTTGAATTATGACAAAAAATTGGATTTTTCACCACTAAAATATTAATATACTCATTTTGAATAGCATCGGTTCATAAATCACAAAACTTGCCCGCCATCTTCAACGGAAAAATGTATCAGATATTGTGCAAATAATAAGAAAATAAATATTATAAACAGAACTTTTCAAAAAACACTCTCATATTTGAAAACACTAAAAAGGGAAAATAATGTTATTCCTGGTTATTCAAATACGAAGAATATGAGTAAAAGCCGTAGGAAACTATACATTTTCGCAATGATTGATGAGCGCTCTACGCTCTTCATTTTTTAATAACCAGGATCAGAATATTATTTTTAGATATCAATTACCCTTACACCAAACTGATTTTGTTTGCACTCGACGCGCGTTTCGCTAACAAGGTTAGCATCTTCAGTAGAGGTAAATTGATTCGAGTATCAATTTACTTCTCCTGAAGATGCTAACCTTGTTATCGCGCTCTATCCTGTTTACGACATTTGAATATAAGCGTTTTTAAAAAAGTTTTTTATAATATTCATTTTCTATAATTTAGTCTTGACATATCTCGTAATCGATTTTAATGTATTTTAGAAATTTTACAACATTCTCAAAACCGCCATTCGAATTTTTCAATTTTAACTGAAGAATCATGATCTTCGACCCAGCAAATCCTCAAATACCAATTTGGATTAGAATCGGTTCATAATTACTGAACTCGTCCGCCATTAATTAATTAATTAAGAACACCTGCCAAATTTCAAATTATTCGGACGTCTACAAGTGGGTTAAACTTGATGTCAAAGATTTTATTACATTATTAATTCAAGTCAAGCTGATTAATATAAGCGAGTTAATTAATAAACATTTTATTATACCTATAAAGAAAAAGTACAATGTTATCATCTATCATCAGCCTGTTCCGTCTGCACGAATATTACCTACACCACCGTAAAGAAAACGTGAACACAAATTCACTCTCCGCGAGAGCGGAGTGATAGCAGACAGCCGAGACCCTAATACCACCAACAAAAAATATAATTTGTACCTGTTCCTGTTACGTCGTAGACACCGACCGGGAGTTATCGTTCCCTTCTATACGGTTCAGAGACTAACAGTCGACCTACTGTTCACGTTATACCTATCCGAAAACAAAAAAGAAACGAAATGATGTTTTTTTATCAGCTATACAAAATACATTTTTCAGAACTCTAATAATATTTTTGACCCACGACAAACAGCACAGCAGCTAATATTGTAGCCACTGTTATCATGCCTTCTACCTTCTACCGTTCACGCAAGGGTTTCACGTTTCACCCAATGTATTCCTTATATTATTCGTTGCAGTTTGTTTACTGCTTCTGAAATAGTTTATTATTTGTTTGGCTCGTCTGTATACCATCAGCTATCAGCGACCTCTCGTGAACGGAGGAATTACCTTCCAATATAGATTCCGACAATTATTCGCCATTTGAAAAATTCTTCAAACGGACTGGTTGCGCTGAGGGCGGCGATCTTTGGAACTCTAAAAAAATTTATTTCCAACGGTCATTCGTCAATCCTCATCTTAAATTGTCCTACCGAATTACACTCGAGCTTTTTTTGTCGAAGAAAACTTGGCATTTATGATTCGAGTTTAGTTGCTTTCGGAAAAAAAAAACTCGTCCTATGGACTCATAATTTTTTCAGGGGCAGTTTTTTTCGTTGAGTTGCCAGGCAACAGAATTCTCATCGAAATGTCAAGTTTACTTCGACAAAACAAAGGTCTCGTGTAATTATAAGTGAAAAAATGATGGAAATATCGAAGGTGGAATCAGTTGTATGACAACTTACCAATGAAAACTGGTGCTCTGGATGACATGCTGTTGAAATAAAGTTAGAAAAGACCATTTCCTTATAATTCGAAGGGTTACAACAACCGACAGCGCAATGCCTGAATGGGTGCAAACGCTCATATGCATTGAACATTGTGAGAAGAAAAGATAGTTAATACTCGAACTTCACATTGGCACAGTTTCGTTGTATAGTAGTATTCACAATAAATGGTATTGACCGAAGGATTATAATAAAACCAATTAGACCCTTAAGTTGTAAAATCCGAGATGCACATCATAAATGTAAAAGGACCGGATTCAGGTAATTTTGTTTCTCAGAGAGGGATTGTGGTAGTGTGGTAGAATTAATTAGGAACTGTATGAATGACATTCCTACCGAGAGTTGGAAAAGTTCTGTTAGTCATGTTATAAATGTTGAAAACTCGTACCTTTCTGTAAAATCAATTGCGCCAATTATAATTAATTTAGATGAGGATAGCGATAGCGACACTGAACTAAATATAGAATAGAATTGTAACATTTAAATAAATTACTTGTATATCTCCTACATTATGCAAAATTCAAATTTCTTAAGTTCGACCCTGTAGCACATTTGCATCTTTTACCAGATGATTTTCTACACAATGGAATTAAATAGGGTAGTTTATTGCAGTTAATAAGCCAATACCATTTACTGTGAAAAATACTATACCGTATATACTAAAATAAATCACATAAATCACCAGGGAGTCGAATGACCCAGCATGAATCATGTTCAGCGGCATATGACACAATATCTTCTTGCTATATGCCTTTAGTTCTCAGTGGTACAATGGACTATATACAGACAAAAAATAAATTTTTCTCCTAAAAATTGAAAGTACGGTGAATATTCCTATGCGGCTTTCTTCAAGATGATAGATCTTGGAAAACTGATCACGAAGAAATCATTGTCGTGAAAAAATTATGATATTGGAAAACATTGAAGCTTCATTTCAGGAAAATTAAAAAGACCCTTATGAGGAAATTCGGGAGTAATCCAATTTTTCCGTTGCAAGGAATGGAATATAAATATAAGGGTATTGGCATTACATTATTTACTTCTATACGGCATGAGGCTCTGCTTACATGGTGAGTTTTAGATATCTACACTGCCGGGAAAGAAGTTTTTCGACATCCTATAAAATCTGAGTGAACGCTCTTTTGTATAATCTCTTCCTTGGTTTTCGCAATCTTGATTGACCGTCACAGTATTTCTCTTTTCGAGTGAATGGAACTGGAGAGAAAATATAAGCATCATACGTTAAAGTAAGAGACGGTTGATTCAATCAACCATCATAAGACATAGAAAACACATAATTGAATAGATGCAGAGTAATTGTAATTCGACACCTCGTTGAATATCGAATATTTTTTCCAATGTAGAAATCAAAATGGTTATAGAATCGGGCTTTTACATTAATTAAAATAATTGAATTCATCGATTAATCCCCATGTAATTAATTCTGTTTATGGTCTTGAGAAGAAAACTCCAATAATATTTTTTTCGCCTGACGTATAAATTATTCAAGAAAATCCTGAATTGCCCAATCGATAAAATGAAATCGCCGATTTGCCAGATAGTTATCGTACAGGCTGATAAGTCACACCACTCAACTTATGAACCAAATCCTTCAAAACATTGTTTCATACAAAAATTTCATAAGGATTTTCCTTTTTCCATAACATGATGATTTTTCGAGAACGAACGATATTGCAGAAAATACTAATGGAGAGTGTATAAAATTCACAGCTTCTCGGAGCTGTTGTGAAACGAAACACGACTTGCGGTTTCGCAAATCCCATTTCGGAAGGAATCTTTTAGAAAAATGTGTGTGTATTCTCATGATACGGATTTTCATCAAGTACTGAACGGTTCAATCATGAATGTCTTCATGACAACGTTTGTGTTCAATGCAATGGTCTCTATTGAGCACAGCATGAGGAAACTTCTGTGAAATATCCTTCATTTTTGTTCATTCAGAACTTGTTCATGTGTAGATTCTGCACGAAATCGAGTGAAACGGATATATTGATGAAGTATTCGTTTCTATGAATGCAAGAAAAGCCAACATTGAGCGGCTACGTATAACTATCAATAATTCTGAGTACTAAGTTAAATATTACCTAATTTCCTGGATACCCCAACTTGGCTAGTGGAACGTGCATTGAATGCAAATTATTTCAATTTTGTGATTGATCCTTCTTGAAAGTTATTAGTTTCACAACGAATGTTTCAAATGTACCTATTACAGTTTGAAACCTTCAAAATGTGGAGAATTGGGGTTCTTTTGTTTTTTTTATGCAACAAGGTGCACTGCTAACAAACTTGGTACCGTTTTTTTTGGTATTCATACGAATATCGACCAAGCTCTCTCTTTATTCAAAACTCATCGCTATTGTCTATGATGAGATATGCGATTGCAGTGGATTTCATGATACCTAATTGATAATCATAATGAAAACATTCAAAGAACTTCAAACAGAAGTAGTTTCTTCTGTATCATTATGGCAATTTTTCCAATCTGAATCCAGCAATATTTTGGTCCAGGAGAGCTACATGGTAAATAGAGTTCTCCGTACTTGTATCTCTGTCAAATTCTGTGCATGAAGAAAATGCCTAGCAATCCATCATATTTCAAAAAGAGACGTTAACTTTAACCCTGCTCAATTCATCAATTTTGTGGCAACATATCCCGAAATTGCTGTCCGTTGTTACATCATGTTTTCCCTCGATTTTCTGAGCTTCCTTTCTGGAAAACGGAGCAAAATGAATAATATACTTGTAGTCGTATTGTGTTATTATCGGGAGTGATTACACAAGTGCTTCAAGATTACCGATAATTTTCCACGAAAGCATGTTGTCTGAAAACTGCATGAGTTTATTTTCATATTTTGTCGAAAGAGCCCGACTCCAAAGGAGGGTGCTCTTTTAGCACAATATGAAAATAACCGAATGCAGTTTTTTTACTGACAACATGCTTGAATGGAAAATTATCAGGTTTATTTTGATGTACGAGTGTGATTCGGTAGAATATTTCCGGAGTTGAAACAACGACGTTTGAAATTCAGTATTAATACCTGTCAAGATGACAAATGTACATTTTAACAATCGTAACTATAGATACACAGACCGAGCGGGTATTGTTCGATACCGCGGATAAGCGGAAGACCGGGGTTCGATTCCCCGCCGGGCCACCGTGCTGGGTAATCGCACATTAAAAGGTAAGGCCCCGTTGATCCATTGCTCGCACAAGTTTCGACTTCTGAGGGTTGACGTTCGTCAGCTGGTTAACGAAAACGAACAATTTCAGAAACTACCGGGTATTTACCAGCCCAAAAATGTCTCGCCGGGAATTTATCGCTGTAATTGATCGATAATGTCCCGCTTCATATTGGATTCTTTACATACGATGGAAATATTCGACAATACTTCACCGACCAGTCACCAGAATGCGTTCATTTTCCAGTTTGAATGGACTGTGTTTGTCTACTGGTTGGATTTTGCCTGTGTTAGTTTTCTCGAGTTTCTCGGGTGTGTTATAAACACGGACGAAACGCATCCCGAGGTAAAACAAAAGTAAATCATATTTGTTTCAATTTCATAGTGTCGCCTTTGGTCAGACAGGAACGCGACGATGCTGCAAAATACTCCCTTTCAGTCGTAATGCTGACATATTATCCTCTTTCCTTCATGCGCTTTAATTTCACTTTCATAAAATTAATCAGATTTATCTACTATTCATGGTGAGAGGAAGGATCTTTCCACCGATATTGGAAAGGAATATTTATTATTATCATGTATGTAGAGCAACTCGTTTTAATTTTTTTGCAATTCCTACCTGGGTAGTTTTCTCAATCATAACAGAAATGATAGCTATGACGTTGGTCAGAATTGGACTTGGTAACTAATCATGAAACCAAAATAAAATAGTCATACGTTATTCTGAATGCTTTTGATTATTGTTATAACAGTTTATGGTTTGTAGTTTTTTATAATCCATTCAATATTCTACATCATTGTCAAATATTCAATCAAGTAGGTTTTCTAACTTCCGGATTATTCTCTCTTGCTGCTCAGTTTCTTCTACTTACTTTTTACTTGTGAACAATTGAACAACACATTTCACAACGTATTTTTTATTCCACACAATCATTAATAGTTATTATTAATTGTCTTTTCATTATTCACCATGTATCCAGCTGCTGATAGGAATTTGATTACTCTATCTCCTATCTTGTCCAGGAAATACCTTTTCTATGTAGATGGAGCAGCTGAAAATGTAAAATCGCTACCCAGAATCAGTCCACATTTCAAGGAAGGTATTACAGACAATTTCGACAGCTTGCAAGTGTTTCTTACACACAAAGGAGTTTCACAAACTCCCGAAACCATCTCATCGTTTTCATCAACCATAGTTAACATTTATTCCTGAGTTTTCTTCAATTTTATCGTATATTTCTCCATTGAATCCGAAGAATATTCACCTGAATAGCTCAAATTTGCACCACTATCCAACAACGCAACGCATATCTCACATTAATATTGTAACTCGAAGAATAAATTGGATTGAGATGTTTCCTTCTTTATCAATTCATTAATTTTAATCATATACCTATCAATACACAGAAAAACCTCATTAATAATTCAGTGTGTCATATCTTATCGGTTATAATTGCACAAGTGCATAAAAATTACCGATAATTTTGCAAGAAAGCGTAAAAATTGTAAGTTCATTTTCATATTTTGGCGAAAGTGCCCGAGTCCGAAGGACGAGGGATCTATTACAAAGTATGGAAATAACCGAATGCAATTTGTATAAGATATCACGCTTGAATGCAAAATTATCTGGTCATTTTTATGCACGAATGTAATTCATAGGAATATTTCACGAATAAAAAAAATCTCAAGGAAATGTTATTTTTTTTCATTTATACTTTCCTCTATAGATTGTATGGAGTACTCACCTAAACGCGAAATGTTTTTCTATTTTTGAAGTCTATCTGACATTTATTTGTGTTGTTTACTGACGTCTAGCGATACGGTTTCAAATGTGTTGTTATGTTGACTTGATACAATGCAATTACCGCTGTAAGTTTTCGATAATTGCATTGCTCTTATGGGACATTTTATATATGAGGGAAATATTCGTTGTAATACATCTGTTATTTTTATGGAACAGGTGGAAGATAGATCTTGGCTTACCAAATTTCTTTATGCGACAGTGCTTTTGAAATTCATGAATACACAATAAATAATACACTAAATGATCTTCCACCAATCCATATGCCCATCCAGAAGAATCATCATGGTAATGCTCAGGCTTTCGCGAAGGTGATTACTTAGGTGAAACCTCAATAATAGCACCATGTCTAGTCCACTCTATTATATTTGGACTGTTCCCCTCATATCTCTTGCAAGAGTATAGCATACGAGTGAAAATTCGATTACCTCAGGAATGAAGCTACTATTTAGTTCCACTTCCGTTTCGGTTGTCTAAAAACTCGTATACAGTTTGTGTCAAGTGTTTCATCAACGAAATCAATTAGGTACTCGTCAATTTTGTTGTCGATCTTTTTGTGAATAGCCCAACAACGAAGAATGGGTGAGGTGAGAGAAAACCAATTACCTGGCTGGATTGTCCACTCGATTGGTGAGTGTGTACCGAAGGCAGCGCTCAAATATACACAAAGGTGATCTCACGCTCCGTTCCCATGGATATATCGACCAATTATTCATTCGATCAGATGAAGTGGCTGTAGAAGTTGATTAGTTAATACGGTTAGGTAATAGAATTTGAAAAATCGAAGCGAATTTCCACCTTGAAATTTGGTTGAAAGAAATATTATTTGGAAACTTGGATGCTAGTGGAATATCGAATAGAACTTCCCCGAATTACTGTCTACTCGAATGATATTGCTCTCATGTGGAAACATGGAGCTGTTTCACTTTCAACGAGATATAACAGTTATCTCTTGTATTCATAAATATGCATGGAGAAAAACTAATTCCAGAGAGAATGAAAGAACGCGTGTTATCCGGTAAAAAAAATTCACAGCATATTGCACTTCAACGAATTGTTTGAAAATTCATGTTTCAGACTTCCAAAGTAGCTCCAGCCAAAATAACGGATTCAACAACTATATAAAAATTTTCTCGTTCTGTTGGAGTTATATTTGTTTATTGTGTGAGCTTTAAAATTGTATCGATTCGGTCAAGAAACAATAGAAACTATTCTTTGTACCTATTCAAGTTGCAGAGGAATATTAGCTTGATTATCGACAAGATATATGAATTCATGTTGCGTTTACTATAATTGGTAGAATTTTCGTTTTCGAAAGAAAGATATGGACCTTCCTAGCGCAGTTTTGAGCTGCGCACGTTGATAACAATGCAAAGATGAAGCTGCTTGCTTCCTGGTATCCTTGTCAAAGAGTTCAAAGGACATGGGTACAAAAAGAGATGGACATCACAACAAAACTAGTACTTTCTAAGCTGCCGTCTTATGGTTTGCCTCCTCATTTGTGTGCTTTGTTGAACAGTTTCTTGTCTGATAGGTCTCTGTATTTGGTTGTTGATGGAGTATCATCTGATATTCTCCCAATGAATGCAGGTGTTCCACAGTGTTCAGTTCTGGCGCCCACTTTTTTTCTGTTTCATATCAATGATTTGCTCGAAAAAACATCTTGTACAATACATAGTTTTGCGGACGACAGTACTCTTCATACCAGTTTCCATTGCAGAGTCCCCATACCAGCTCGAGAAAAAAAAATTCAAAGAAACATTCACGTCAATAGCATTAACGACGACTTGGCAAAAAAAATAGAATGGGGTAACATGAACTTAGTGGAATTCAATGCTACGGAAACTCAGGCATGTCTCTTCTCAAGAAAAGCCGATCTATAATCATCAAATACTCAGATGTCTGGAGTAACTATTCCTACAAAATCAAGTATCTCGATGCTAGGAATTACCATCAGTGATAATCTCTCATGGAAAAACCATGTGAGATCGATCACTGAAGGTGCTTCCCAGAAACTCTGATTTCTATTCCGTGCGAAGAAATACCTCACATCTCGTCAGCTTCTAATGATCTACAAGGCTCAGATACCACTTGTCATGGAATACAGTTCTCATGTGTGGAGTTCGGCACCAAAACATTCATTGAGGCTTCTCGATTCTATTCAGAGAAGGGCAATTCATCTTGTTGGTGATTCTCCGCTCACAGACTCGCTCACTTCATTGGAACATCGTAGAAGGGTTGGAGACTTGTCTCTCTTCTATATATACATTCAAGGTCTTCCGAATTGTTATCAATCGTTTCCCCCTTGGCAATATCAACACGGATGACTTGACGAGTACAGAATTCCCACCCCTTTGTTGTGAATTTGGAAACCTGTCGAACCTTTCTTGCTCAGGGATCTTTTTTAAATAGAACAGCTGAGCTTTGGAATTCCTCGCCAAACGAGGTTTTTCCTGAGGCTTACAAACTCCAGAAATTCAAAGTTAATATTTATTAATATCTCTTGTCTCTTGATTCACGAGGTGTTCTTTGAACATAACAGGGCTTCCCTTTCGTGTGAATCTACATATAAAAAATATATATAATCACAATGACAACCTGGACATCTGGTAAGTCTCTCAGTTCAGCAATGAGTACTCGAAATGAATATAGTAGTGATTCCGATTCAACTCACAGTGACTATCAACCCATATTTCCATTTATTTCAGGTTCACCTGATCTGAAAAACAACAATGTATTTGCAAATATTGAGTGAAATGAGTACCACGGGAATATATCAACACCTTAATAGGCCAGTAATGCAATGAAACAAGGCCTCACGAGTTCTGTACTCAGAAAAGGATACATATCCTGTTTTGTCATTTAAAATAATTGTGGAACTGAAGTGTCAAGTAGCTCACAAATGAGGATGTGACTAAATATTGAATTCAAATTAGTCTGGCTAAATTGCTCTAGTGCCGAATTTGAACATAATATTTTCTTTACTTCTGCGCAATGTGTTGCATTACAGGAAACTGTATAGTATCATTCATATGAACTTCCATCAAGGATCAGTGAGTTCTATCCAATTCTCTGTGGATTTCGTCGCCATTCAGGCCTTCATTAATTTCATTCGGAAAAATGACGACTCAATCCTTTTTGCGTGTTACTATTATAGGTCTCATCTTGGTATTCTCATCTAGGTATTCGTCACTAGGACTCACTACCGTTACACCTGTTGACTGTTTGGTGACCTTACGCTGAATTCAAAACAGAAAATTACATCATCATTATGAATCATGAGATCCACATTATCTGAAAATCACTACAAATATTCTCAGATATTTCCATTCGGAAGAAAGGAAACTTTTCTTCAATTTTATTCAATCATTCACATCAAATCCATAGTGCTACCGGGTGGGTTGGTGTATTCGATCGAGATGTCCCATCCACCAGTATTGATATGTAGGCAACCAACAGTTAACAGTTATCGATCTCACAATGTTAATAATAACATGTTCTCTGGGGAAAGTTCTTTGCTCCTTAAATTGAAAAACAATTGTTATAGGTGATGAATTTCCTTATGTAGGTAGTACCAAAATACTAACCTCTTGGTAGGCGATACAATGTCGACTTGATTCAAAACTTCCCTTGCAGTGCCTTTTGATATTCTAAATCTATCAAAAAATTAATTTTCCGTCCACTTTTCAAAATGATTTATTCTAGTTCGAAAAATACGAACGTTTCTTCTTAAACCTAGAATCACAAGTATTAAATCTCAAGGTACAAAAGTTACCTATATAAGTAAATAAACCTCCTTCTACTTCTCTTAGCAGTTCTAGAAAATCCTCATCATTCGTTAACTCAGCAAAATAATCCATGTTTTCCATTGTAAATGAGAAAGAAGTTGTGAAATTATAGGTTACATGTCATATCAAAATTTGACGTTAACTCCATGAACTTTAGTTAAACCACCATTTTTCGTGGTTCAGAAAATTGCATGGTTAACTCATGAGTTAATCAAAATAATCCTTGACTACGTTTTGTACAACACTCGAATAGATTTGATCATGGCTCAACCCTAAACTCTAGGTTAACTATGCTTCATACAACTGGCCCTAAGCCAACCGGAAAAAATTCTGCACAGACCGCGGATTGATCCAGAAGTGAAAAAAAAAACAAATCGAATATAAGACAGCGCTGTAGACTCCTTGATTTCCACCCAAAGATTATCCGAGGTACATAAGGAAAAAGAATGAGCCGATAAGCTTCTTGGAACTTCTAGTGGGGACGTTAATGAAGCCAACCTTTCACTTTTTCCTGGCGTAGCAGTTAAGAAATTGTATGTGAAAAGTAAGTTTGTCAATTTTGAGTTTTCGTATATATGCGGGAAAAATATGGAAAATTATTTTCTATGAAGACACATCAAATTGGACTTCTCAAAAAGTTAATTTTTCTTTCATGAGGTTTCAACTTACTGATTATTATTGGCACATCACATCATTTCGGTTTCTGTGCCAAACTTTCAAAGTTGTGCGTAATCAGGAAACTGTAATTCACTGTAGAAGTGATTGATTTCGAAAAATTTCTGTGTGATATGCAAATAATAATAGGGGAGCCCAAGCGGGTATTTCGGAATTCACTAAAGCGCGGCACCATATATGAGCCCTATATATATGGCCGCCCTCCAAGCTTAAAGGATCAGATAAGTAAAAAAAAATGATCATCTGAAATCAGATGCGTCAGATTAAGATAGGGTGTGTTAGTTACATCCTGAAACGTGAATATTCCACTAATCTGACAATTCGAGGGTGACCCAAAGAAGGAGGAGGGCTACAAAGTTGTAAAAAAACGTCAACTCGACATTCTCGAGCGTGCCTATTTTTTATTTTGAACGGATTGATTTGAGAATTACAAAAAATATATAATCTGACGATTTCCACAAACCTAAATTCATCGATAAAGTTTAATGCGTGCAGCTACGTGATGCCTATATCCCCCCTCCGCGTGTCTATTTCTCCCACTCTTTCTTTATCTATTGCTCTCCCACTCCCTCCCCACTCTGGTTTAAGTTGCCATGACAGTTGATCAGACAGACTCGTTCGTGGCATGATATTGTTCACAACGAATATCCAACGTTTTGAGATTTTTAAAATGTAATTGCTTATAATTTTCTACTGAAAAAACATACACTTTTTCATTTGCATCCTTTTTCCTGAGCTTTTCAATCAATCAGGTTCAATGATTTGAAAAAATTGAAGAAAAATCAAATTGACAGAATAGGCGAATCCCTCCAGACAATCGTCAGCAACGTCTAGGGCGTAAAGATGAACCATATATATCCTAATCTGACGCGCTTGTGTATTTCAAAATGACGATTTTTTTTTGTTGACATTTTAATATAGGCCGCGAGTCTGCGGCATCCAAACCGTCAGATTATTATGTAAGAGCTTTTTTAAGGTTCACTTAACAAACCCTCTGACACGCTCGAGACAAATTTTTCTTTTCATTTTCAACCCTTACGTACGACCAGCCCCATCATAGAAAATATCAGATTAACATACGTACATATTGAGAAATATGTAGAACATAGATGATATCAATATCTGACGCGCACGAGTATGTCCATGCAATAGTTTTTTTTTATTTTTGAAAATCTATAGCCGCAAGCCCCACCGATGAAAAGGTATACATTATTGAATATTTTCTTCCTTATATCATCAGTTTTGCAACCCAATTGGTCTGTATGACGCTCGAGTGAATCCCGATTTAGCATCGTAAGCTCCTCTACTATAAAGAATTGGAAGTTATATGACGTTTGCGAAAATCATAGTCCGCATTTTGTTATAATCTAATAATATTATCGCCGTCACAGGATAGAATTGAAATATTGAATATGCACAGTCACGAACTGCCGACGATGATATAGCACGCTCTAGTCGAGAATGTCGAGTGAGAAATTTGTACTTTCTCCCCCCTGGGTTCTAGATGGGGGTGGATTCTAGATGACAGTGTTATCTGAAACGTACCATTTTTTCAAATATCCTACTCGAGGAGAATTGATACAAAGAGGTTGTATTCTGCTTCTGGACTTCCTCAAATGAGTAATAAAAGCCACAAGTTCAATTATGCGTTACCCAAATCATACATAGGTGTTTTAATAGAAAACATTAGCACATGCACTTGGAATTTCATCGATGAGTCCGTAGGACTAGTGCTCTTTGTATTATTATTTTATTTATGTAGATTTATTTCGACGAGACTCTTTTCTAGAACTCGTTTGCCAACTCTAAGCGAAAAATAGGTATAGATGGCGTTTGAACCCATATCATTTTATTCGAAATAGGATGACCTAGCTACTGGGTAATGTGCGGATCTAATGACATTTGATATATTACAACTGGAAATTATTTTTTGTTCCTTCCTCTGTTGAGCTTATATGGAACGAATCGGTGTACTAACTGATATTTTTATCGCCTACAGAAGACAATTAACTGCTTCACTGCATCTTCAGTTCCGTGGTCAGTTGAACTTATTCCGTAGGTACGAATGAAGATGATAGGCGTCACTCGGATCGTGATATCTACCATTCGCGGTCTTGTTAAATGTTAAAGAATAATAATAAGAATAATAATATTTATTCACTCTCAAGGTATCGAAATGAAGTCATTTAAATAATGAATAAATCAACAAAAACTCACGAAGCAGTGAACTGCTTGTGTGAATCAAGGATAAATATAACTCAGAAGATCGTGGAATATACATGGTGTTATGGAAAACATTAGAGGAGATGTATTATTCATAGTGAGTGCATTGAAGGTAATTTTTTGTGTGAGAAGGCGATTATAATTTTCAAGTCATATTCAGTAAGCGACACAATATAGCAGACTAAGTACATAACTTATCACGAATGAAATGTAATAAAATTCATATGGTAGCGACATATACTTAAGAACAAATAGAGGACTCACAATTCCTAATATCGAGAAGAACATACATGACGCAATCATTTTGGAATTTATTGGAGCTTGAGAGAAATTCTTGTCAATGCTCTATTTTTTATTTCTTGACATATTTTTTGAGTTTTTTTTAACATTATTATATTTGTCTCGTTTCCCAGGTTGATCAGTAATGAGCTGAAGAGTTTTTTCTTGCCCTACTGTTCCGTTCATGACTGGTATCATTATAGTTTCTTTATGACGTGTGTTATATTTATGGTCCAAAATGATCAATTCACTTCTATGCATATATTGGGCTGTGGTTATACTAATGAAGAACAGCTGCCTTGGATCGAAAATCTCGGATTCTTCGTATAGGAGGTCGCTTGGGTAGGTATAGCCTCTATGCAGATTTCATCTGAGAAACATTTTTGCATTACCTCGAGGAAATGCAGATGGGTTTCGGAGACTCCACCCCAGCCAATGATGCCATAATTTAGGTGTGATTTAACTAAACTTTTGTATATCATTATTTTTTGTTCAAAATTGAGGATACTAGTTAGAATTGTATATTCATACAGAATACACCGTAATTTTTTCACCAAGTACTGAATGTGATGGTCCCATCTGAGGTGACTGTCTAGGAAGAGAGATTAAATGGACTCGAGGTCTCCTCACTTGTGGACATCGAAAAATCACTCAAAGCACGACAATTGTCAGATACTTGGTACATAGAGAAATGAATACTCGGTACATAATCTCTTTTTGTTCATTCATCTACAATTTACACCGACATACATCAATAGTAAGTTCAATGGATGAGTATCCCTGTCGGTCTCCAGTTTTTTTATCAGTGAGCAGTTAGATAAGAATAGTTCGAATGTATCTCATATTGAATATATCATAAATTGTATGCTTACAATATGAACGGAAAACAAACAAACAAATGCTACTGCCTCTGACTAGCCACTAGCGGTCACTCAATACAGTGCGATGGCTGTTCATCATATAGATCAGTGAAATATTGAAATAACTCGATTCAAATATGTCGAAAATGGTGGCATGATTCAGACCCTATATCTGATTCTTTTTGAATTCAGTCTTGGTAGCTTCTCCGAAAATTACGATAAATTTGTGAATTCTTCCACCATATACATATTAATAGTACTTTGATGTCAAATTCATATGGATCTGCTTGCAGTTTCTTCCTGATTGCATCGCGGGCATTTCGGGCTGGTTGAAAAACCATTCTTTGAGCGGGTTAATCATAATATCATAGTCATTATAGTACTTTTCCTGCAAAAGTTCGCACGAAATATTTCACATTGTCTTCACCGTTGAAGAGAGAGAATATACTTCATTGTACAATGATACAAGATCTTGTTGACAAAGTAAGGACCTAAAACAATCTTAAATTGAAGTAAAATGCAATACAAAATATACACATACAGAGAATAAATGGGACAATAAGTTGACACCAACATTGCACTAGAATTTCCGATACCTACAATATATGAAATCCAGCACATGAGAAATATTCTATAACATATTGAAACAAGCCTGAGTCAGAATGCATCATTATAAAATTTTTGTAGACTCTAATAGGGTTTATCTAACAGGAGAGCCTTTACTGCCTTTCTGAGATGTTTCACAGAACTTATTTCTTTGATGTGTTTTGGGAAGTGATTGAACATCTTACCGCCTCCATAAATTACTGAATTTTCAATCAGCGTCAATGATGGGATCGGGAGTTTAATGTTACCAGCTTGACGGGTGGCAGGACGTGTGTCGTAAGTATCAAATTTGTGAATATGTTTTTTAATTAGACATACCTACCGTTTCCATAACAAAAATAGCAAATACCGTTAATATTTTGCGTTTAACAAAAAGAGGTTTACAGGAATCTCGAACTTCTGCTTTACACATGTATTTTACTGCACGTTTCTGTAGTACAAAAACAGAGTCTATGAGATTCACATTACCCCCCCCCCTCCCAGAATGGGATTCCGTATATCAGTTGGGACTCCACTAAGGAATGGTACACAACCTTGAAAGATAGACCAAGTTCATTCGATGTTACTCTTACTGCATAATATTCAAATTTGAAACATGTTTACCGAATTCCAGTCTGCAATCTATATGAAAACCTAAAAATCTTGTATGTATAGCATTTCCTATTGGTTTTTCGAATTCAGTTCCATCTCATCTTCTCCTATTGACCGCCCAATCTTTCAGTAACAACACCAATTCTTCTGAGCTTTCATGTTCATCAATTTCGTATTCTCGTTCGCAGCAAAATTCCGTAAGTATTCCCCAAATATATGTGTGACTGTGGATATACAGAACGATAGAAGGAAGGGATGTCAAGTAGAAAAACTGAGAACTGCTCCGAAGTGGCAAAAATAGAATGAGAATGATTACTGGAGATCATCCCGAACAACATGAAGCTGTGTAATGGAGACCCCAGTTGCAGATAATTCATGCATGTACTTCATATGGATAACGAGAGAATATGACTTACATCCAGCCACACAAACTCGAACATAAAACAAGATGGTTGAAATGAATGTCATGGAATATAACGAAGTAGAATGCTTGACAGTCTTGGGAAAAAGACGACTTTCATGGATAAAACTTCAACGGTTGATGCGCTCAGGTCAATGGACGATTCCAGTACCCCTATTCAGTGTTGCCACTATAAAATTTCGGGTCCAAATCGACTGACATTTTCTAGGCTTTTTTGGAATAGTTCAAAGTCGGAACACATAGAATGTTCAATTCTTTAGATTTCTGGATGTTCCCAAACATATGAATCGAAGTATTAAAGTTGATATAGACAAAAATAAAAAATCCTAGGGAATTTCACATTTTGGATTGTTCAATTGTTCGAAACCTGTCACCATGCTGTCACCTATATATATGTTTACAACTTTTATCCTAGTTCACCCGTTACCTGTTGTCACGGTTCTCATAAGATATTTTTCTTTGTTTAACCGCATTCAAGTTTGATTTCGAACCGCTTTCAATCGTGATGTAAACATTCATGTACTCAAGAAAACATACCATTTTGAAACTAAATGATAAAAGTGTCAAAATAAACCGAACCGTTCTTATAGAAGCTTTCAAAACATAATGAACCGTATTCATTTTTGACGTCATTGATTCAACAACAAAAAACAGCTATAATTACATATTCTTCTTCTTCATGTACTGGTGACATGTGACGGTAAAATTACAAGATTACCACTATTAAACAACGCACAAACGTAAAATTCCCTAGGATTTTTTATTTTTGCCACATCAACTTCAATACTTCGATTCATATATCTGGGAACACCCAGAAATCTATCAAATTAAAAATTATATCTGTTCCGACTTTGAATTATTCCAAAGAAGGCTTAGAAAATATCAGTCGATTAAGACCCGAAAATTTTATAGTGGCAACACTGAATAGGGGTACTGGAATCGTCCATTGTGAAAACAATTTTCACTGTATCTATGAATTCACGTTACTTCATTATCATTATACCATCATATCGTTCATTGAAGTAATTTCTGCTGCTTAACTGGACACAAATCCACTATTAGCCTAGCCCATTCATTTTTCATGAATACTTTCATTTTCTCAGTTGAACCACTTTTTTCATTGCTTTCCTTTGCGAATCAAGGCTGCCCCAAATGAACTTCCATTCTGGCTTTCTATTGATTCTGGAAAGTCGGCTTTTGTAATTTTCTCGGGCGAGCTTGATCTGCTCTTCCAAATATTTTCATTTCTTTCACAAATATTTTTCCTGCAAGGAGCTGATTTATCTTGTAGTTTCTGCAATGGATTGCGGTCTCAAATATTCAATTCTGGTCTTGGATATAATGCTGTGTACCAGTTCAACAAATAGTACGCGGCCCAAAATAGTGAAAGCGACAATATTTCTTTCGAATAATTTTTTTTGAGGTACTCATATGAGTTCCGATATCAAGAAACACATCCACATACACTTCGAACCTCTACTAGAACTTTCGAAGGAAATGTTATTTTTTGTTCATTTATACTTTCCTCTATAGAGTGTATGGAGAACTCACCTAAACGCGATTTTTTTTTGCTATTTTTGAAGTCAATCTGACATTTATTTGTGTTGTTTACTGACGTCTAGCGATACGCTTTCAAATGTGTTGTTATGGTGACTTGATACAATGCAATTACCGCTGTAAGTTTTCGATAATTATTGCTTTGCTCTTATGGGACATTTTATATATGAGGGAAATATTCGACAGAATTTTATACCAACAGTTTTTGACGAATAATACCAATCCACATCTCTTCATTACGAGCCACTGGCACTTCACTATCACTGTCATAATGTTATAAAAAAGATATGTGTTTTTTGTTGCTTCGAGTACGGATTTTCTGAGGATTCGTTGTTTCACTGTATTACTGGCCTCGGGGCTTTGATATATTTCGGTGAAAGTTATTCTCCTCAATTTTCGCAGATGATTTTCCGCATCTCAAATGAAAGGAAATTTTGAGTTATATTTACTATAGGTGGAGTCAGGATAACTACAGCTTATCCAATCCAACTTGGCACAGAACTGATAACGTATATGCCCAGCAATCTCTGTGAAGTATACAAAGATGAAAAAATACCCATTATATGTGTTCACTGTGTTGAAATTGATTCCTAGAACGTGTTTTTTCTATCTTCATGGTCTACACTACCAGTGTGCAACTGAAAACGTATCTGAGTTTACGCCAAGTTGGATTGGAAAAGCTGTACTATAATTACTTAAAGTGCTCATTGCTGAACGAAGAAACTTACCAGTCGTCATTGTGATCAGATTTTATTGATTAGAGGTGCATTCTTGTGTTTTTTATTGTTGTCCGTGTTTATTAAAATGTTTCACAAGAATACAAGGTGGCAGGCGGCGCGGCGGTAGCCTTGCATTTTTCAAAACTATACGGTTTACCGCGTCGATCCTATTGAACTGGCTCATATTTATATAAATTATCATGAATGAACAGTTACCTTATCATCAATAGTCATTCACTTTTCACTTACTCAGGCATAATAATAACATAACACATTCCAATGAACACTCAAACACGTGAATAGCTCATAACCCCAACTTTATGACAGATATAGCGAACAACCGATTCAAATATTTAAGGTTTCCTTAACTCAAATGAAGATGGCGTACAGTTAGTTTTTATTAAATACAATTCATTTTTTGTTGTATGAGAAGAAACCGTTGTGTGAAGATTTTGATACAACGACATAACGAATGATTTTATGTTCCTTCTGGCGCGATTTTCATTTCATAAGAAATTTTCAATTATCAACCTTTTACAATGAGAGGTGTGACGCCATCTCTTGGTATCGTCAACAAGCATTATCATATTCACTGCGTAAGCATCATATCTCGAATCAAATTTGTAATATTTTCACCTATACTCCTTTCCTTCTCATGTAAATGAAATCTTGATCAATTAAATTGTTCTTCCTTCTATTTGTTCAAAAAATAATCTCCAAATACAACTCGTTCTTCAAATTTAATAAGATAAATTTTTATTTTCGAAACACTCAAAGTTTTTTGCATTTTGAGGCAAAAGCATTCAAACAAACCGAATTAGATGAAATCACTCGTCCTACGGACTCGTGATTTTATCAATCGGTTTGTTTTCGTTCTTTCGCCAAATAAAAAAGTTTTTGTGGAAAATGAAAATTTATCGATTAAATTTGAAGGACTCGTGGTATTACCTTTGATAAATTCCCGGCGGGACATTTTCGGGCTGGTAAATACCCAGTAGGTATCGAAAAATACCCGCTCGGTCCATTTATCTATTCTGAGGATTGTTAAAATGTACCTACATTTGTCATCTTGACAGGCATAAATACTGAATTTTAAACGTCGCTGTTTTAACTCCGGAAATATTCTACCGAATTACACTCGTGCATCAAAATAAACCTGATAATTTTCCATTCAAGCATGTTGTCAGTAAAAAAACTGCATTCGGTAATTTTCATATTCTGCTGAAAGAGCCCTCCTTCGGAATCGGGCTCTTTCGACAAAATATGAATAAACTCATGCAGTTTTTAGACTCCCGATAATTGTTCTAATGGAATACTAACACTAGGTTAGGTTAGGTTAGGCTGTGGTTCTCGGTATTGCAGAGGTGAGCACATTCGCCTTTCAAGCGGAAGACCGGGGTTCGATTACCCGCCGGGCCACCGTTCTGGGTAATCGCACGTTAAAAGTTAAGGCCTCGTTGATCCATCGCTCGCACAAGTTTCGACTTCTGAGGGTTGACGTTCGTCAGCTGGTTAACGGAAACGAACAATTCCAGAACAATATCAGGTGAGAGACGTTCGACGTGTCTTGGGGCTATCAACAAAAACAATGAAAAGGTTCATTTCTCAGCTCGGCGATGCAAAATATCCACAGAAAATGAAATTTCTGTAGTATTCCGAAAAGTAATTGAGTTCTTCGATGAAGTTTCACCAACAAGAGAAATTGCTATCATCCAAAAGTAATTGAGATGTCTATTTGAGTTCGGATTTTGAACACAGGAAAAGTTTTCCGAAGCGAGTTATTATAATAAATCATCAGGATATAACGGGATTTCAAATATTCACTATTCATTTCAATGAGAGTGAGAAAATTCAGAACAACCAGTTGCAAACGATAATTATCGTATAGAATCACAGAATTTGATTTGGGAAACCGTATCATCTCGCACATTATATTGCAAACTCATGATTTCTTGATTTCACCTCGTTATCTAACGTTATTATAAGGTAAAGCCAATAAAACGGTGCTAGTTACGGAAGTTGGTAAGTTTGCTTTGTTTCAAGACTGATTAGCAAACGGGAATTGAGCAGTTCCGAACTTGGTTTCGTGAGTTTGCTGTTCGGATGTTTCTATTCATTGGCTTGTTGTAATTTGAAGATAACTTGGTTCCTAGATTTGCAGAATTATATGGGTATACCGAAGATATTCACTGAAATTCAGTTGATCAACAATTATCCGTAATTAGGAACTTGGGAATTTTTTTGGAGGGAATGAAGTTTGAGAAACGATTTTTTGGCCCTCTTCTCCTGAGAATCTGAAAATAAAAATAATTAATAATTAATAATGTAATGGTTCGGACTTCTATTGTATTGTATATCGTTAACTCTATTGAAACATGTTGCTAAGAACGAAAGAATAAATATACAAATCAAGTAAGAAAATCAAATCCCAAAAGAAATTTGAATTAAATATTAGTTGCTGTATTTTTTTGAAAGGCAAATTTGAGATGTACAAAAAGTTGCTGACTAATTGAACCAGTTCCATCCAGAAGGAACTATCTTTGAATTATCGAAGTAACTTTTCGGGGTAGATTGAAAATCTACCCTTCTACACTTGTACAGATTATTATATCAATTCCTACTTTTTCAGAATGTGGTAGGTTGAGAACCCAAAAAAACTAGGAAGAATGCATCCACCACGAAATAATGACATACGTTGAAATTGATGGCATATACGTAAGATAGTCTTCATGACCGTGTTGAAACATATTCTTTAAAACCATTTGCATGTCTCAATAACGTTTTTCTATAAGAGGTATAGTATTTTTCACAGTAAATGGTATTGGCTTATCAACTGCAATAAACTACCCGATTTAATTCCATTGTGTAGAGAAACATCTGGTAAAATATGCAAATGTGCTACAGGGTCGAACTTGAGAAATTTGAATTTTGCATAATGTAGGAGATATACAAGTAATTTATTCAAATGTTACAATTCTATTCTATATTTAGTTCAGTGTCGCTATCGCTATCCTCATCTAAATTAATTATAATTGGCGCAATTGATTTTACAGAAAGGTACGAGTTTTCAACATTTATAACATGACTAACAGAACTTTTCCAACTCTCGGTAGGAATGTCATTCATACAGTTCCTAATTAATTGTACCACACCACCACTTAAAGTCGGAGAAGTATTTTTTCCGCGCACGCTCGATTTAAGTTGGTGCCACATAAGCTGTATGGGATTGAACACGCAGTAGTAGGGAGGTAGTCGTAACACTGTATGTCCCAATTCTTCCGCAATTGTATCACAAACAAACGTTATTTTTAAAGAAAATGACTGCAGCACTTGTAAGAGTTCTTTTTTGTATAATTTTCCTCAAAATATATGTCATTTGCAGCCATGAAGTTTTGAATCTCCAATTTCGTATTCTTTGAGCCAGGAATTTTTTGCAATTGTCGACTATGATAGCTTACGTTGTCCATTACTATAACGCTGTTTGGCGGAATGTTGAGTAACAGACAATTTTTAAACCAATCTTGAAAAAGCTCTGCTGTCGTATCTTCGTGATAATCAACACAAGAGTCCTTAATATTTTTGGCAGAAAGCCACATAGCGTGTAATATTGTGATTCTCTTCCCTTTATTTGATGGTGCTTTTGTTTTACACTTATCAGAGGAATCAGACCATCCTTTGGAAGGGGGGACATGCGTATCAAACCACGTCTCGTCGAGGTAGAGTATTGGCCGATTTTCAGACCGGTATTTTCTTATTGGCGTTATATATTCAGAACGCCATTTTATTAAACGCGTGGATTCCATTATTACTTGTCTCTTGTCAATTTTGCAATATTTGAAGCCCATTGCAGACAGAGCTCGCCAAAGAGTAGTGAGGCCACAGTTGATGTGAGTTTCGTCATTGATGAGCCGCTGTTTCAGACTTTTGATTGTAGTGACACGCTGCTCATCGTACATAGTGTAGATTTTTCGCATCATCAAATCTTTTTCCCAGTCGTCTAGACTTTTTGTGACACCGGAATCTTTACGCTTTCTTCTTGATTCCATGAAATTTTCAACAATTCGTCTAACTGAAGTAAGAGGCACCTTCGTCAAATTACTGGTTACTTTTGCTGCAGCACCCGCGTTATATCCTTGCTGAAGTAAGGAACTATACACATTTTTTATAAAGATGTTCGCGTCACTAGATAAGGGATTCTTCTTTAACGAACCACTGGAAAAAGCACTATTAATTTTTATCCACGGACGCCACATACTGCCTATTCTGTACGTTGGGGTATTAAATCTATGCTATTGATGTCTATAATAACAAATAAATGTTATAAAATTATTGCAAGCCGTAACACAAGTGAACACTTCCAATGAAATACAAAGACTAAAATGAACAAGAAGTGTAAGCTGTAATCCTCTACAATCCCTCTCTGAGGAACAAAATTACCTGAATCCGGTCTTTTAACATTTATGATGTGCATCTCGGATTTTACAACTTGAGGGTCTAATTGGTTTTATTTCAATCCTTCAGTCAATACCATTCATTGTGAAAACTACTATACAGGAAGAGTATTATATTAGATGACTAAATTCGATCGAAACATCTTCTTTTCCCTAAAATCCTGGATATCCAGGCAACGGTTAAATTTGGGAATAGGGAAGATTACATGAAAAATCAGTCTAAACCGTCTCAAAATTCAATATAATTTTTTATTAAACCCATGTCCTCACGGCTAGAGACACTTGAGCAAATTTGCTTGTTTTCCATATATCCATCATGAGACCCTTATAATCATTGAATTTTTGTCGTATACATCTTTCAAGCACTTCAACCTGATCGCATATCCTATTTATTCATTTGATATCTCATTTTGTTTTTGCATGGAGAAAAAATAATTCATTATTTACCTATTCCACGTGAGTTTTCTTCATGTCGAATTATCATATTTCTACTTACGATCAGAAAATATAATTCGAAGAATATCCAATGCTTTCTGCAATTCACAGGAACAGGTAATCACCATTATTTAGAGTATACCGGGGCGATGAACCGAGTCTGAAAAACGACTATAATAAAAACGAACACGCCATTCGAGGCCATCGTGGCTATTTAGGTTATTGCCTGTACTCCAGTCTATGACGGTAAAAAAAGTGTGAACTGTGTACTTATTCCATTTGTATGAAAATTTACTTTTACTCTCTATTTCGAAATCTACCTTGTGCCAAAGGTTGCTTTTTTGAGGTGGGGGGTAAAACCACCCCTATTCAAAAAAAATCTATCCTCTCTTCAAAGTTGAAGTTGTACCGAGGGTTGATTTTCATTTATCAGAGGTGAAAACTATCCCCATTCGGAAAAAATTACAAAATACTAGTTTTGATCGTGCAATTACCTGCGAATACGTTGAAATAATCTCGATAGACAATTTCTGACCAAAATATCTGATATGAATTGAAAAATATTCACTAAACAGCTTTTCAACGTACTGCACGCTACGAAATCACAGTGACAATTGCTGTGACGTAAGGATTGATGATCTCTTCCTTTCTATTAATACAAACAGTTTTTTGTGGGTATGAATATGTCCTGAATTGAATAAAACATCGTTAAAGCAAAAGCGATGGACGGAAAAACAAAATATTGAGCTATGGAAATATATACGTAATAGCAAAACATGGAAAAAAAATCTGATTTTACAATGTCATTCTGGACAATTTTTCTATAACCCATTATGGAAAACGTTATAAAATATTGTGGCCATTGTACACATTTTGGAAAAGATATTGTGAATAATAGGTGAGGTAAAAAAATGTGCAAGCCTTGAGGATGAATGAACAATATGACGAATATAAGCACTTGATTCAGACCATCAACATTGAGAAGTAGTAATAATTAATAAATACAGCTATAGCCTCTCTTGTAGTTGTTCAGGTAATTTCACTGGTACAAATACTGTCGATCCTATTCGTTATACCATATAAATTAGCAGAATTCCATATTGACCCCCCAAAAAAACAAAATGGTTATAGGGGTCAATTCATATCGGGCAACACACGATGTATATTCTTCGAAGTAATATATTATTTCGTGCCATATTTTGCAATATTCTCTTCTGGCTTCCAATTAATTTTTATCTAGTTTATATCCATGTTCTCCCTGTCAGTCCCTTCTCAAACTAATCTCTGAGGTTTCTCCCCTTGTTTGCCAACGTCTTTGATCTGCTGAAAGAGGGCAATACCATTTTATATCATTCCAGAATCTCTTTGAATTGAAATTCGTTGAATAAAACAGGACTAATTATGGGCTGAGGTCGAATGTGGAAATTGGTTACTAATGAAGTAATCGAGAGTTGAGTAAAAAGTTCAGGAAAAAGGCTATTTGTGGAATAAACACTTTCAGATAGCTCTCGTTTGTAAGAGTGTTCACTTCGCTTGGAAAAAATACACCAATGGTTTGAAGAATATGTATTCAATTTATAAGTATTCCATGGAAGTCACTGGCGTATCCAAATTATATATCATATGGAGCTGAATACGGAATCATGGAAAAGTTATATCGCACCCCTAGATGAAGACTCCGGTAACTCAAAAAGTACACATTTCAAGTTAGTGGCGTTTTCGAATTCGTGCCTTGAATACCTACACACTGCTATAACTCCCGTAATTATACCTTCAAAATCTGGCAAGAGATGGGGTGAAACACAACTTTACGTAAATGACCTTGCACCGTAAGACGCGAACACTATCCCACATTTTTAGTTGTCTCCGGATTGGCGCAAGAGTTATTCGTTTGAATAGTGGCTGATTTTGATTTGCGCCAGTTTACAAGAAAGTTATTGGGTAAGTTTCTTTTTTCATTATGAGTTGATCCGGTTTTGCTGAAATTTCGTTATGAAAAGTAATACTTCATTTCGACTTACGTAGTTTTTGATGATTTGATATTGCAATATTTTCTTTAATATTTCGAGTTCCTCAGATTTACATGAAAGTAAAGGTGAATTTCGATTTATCGTGGTTTTGTTGATATAAAGTTTAAATTGGTTTATTTTCACCTCTTAAGTGAAAAATGTGATTTCAAAACAGAAAATGGGTAGTTTGATTATTTTCAGGACAATGAGTGGGCGGGGAAAACTCATGTTACAAATGGTAAACGAACAAAATCAAGATCCTCATCAACCAGCAACAATTATCTCGCTCTCTCTGGTGTGGAAATGCTCGATAATGTGAAGGAGCCTGAGTAGCCAGCTAATGGTAGGTCAGTTTCATCACCGAGCATTATTTCAGAATTTTCATCAAATCTCAAGGAGCAGCCTAGAAACGCTAAGGGACTACGGAGAGTTCCTAATCATCAGTATGCTGCCTTACCAATTCATAGCGGCGATGAAAGCGATTTCGACGATTCCAATGCAGATCCGCACTTTGAAATCCCCATTCCCCTCAAAAAAATTATCTCCTTTGCGTTACTCGCCTACTCCACAAACGTCACGAACTCGCACAGTTTCATCTTCATCATCTAGTAGTTCGAGTTCATCAAGCTCGAGTAGTAGCTCCAGCTGCAGCACTAGTAACTCAAGAAATGAACATGATGATACTGGCGGTAATTCCGAGATTCATCGCAACGATGATAACACTACCGGCAATAACTACGGGGAGCACAAAACGGGTCAAAATATAACTCCAAGTGATGAAACACGAACGCGAGAGGAAGTAAATGTTTCGTTAACCAATGCTGGGATTATTTTCAAACGTACCTATTATTAGTGTATAACCTCAATTTTATTCCAATGTCTAGAACTCAAGTTACATCTGTTAGGAAAAGGAGATAACATTTCATAGCCCTAAGTTCATACTTAACTAATTTTATGTTTGTAGCGAACCTTTTCAATAATTCAGTTTGCGTTTCTGTCGTATTAAGTAAATGAATAACAAAATTATTTTGAGTATATACATTTCATAGCCCTAAGTTCATACTTAACTAATTTTATGTTTGTAGCGAACCTTTTCAATAATTCAGTTTGCGTTTCTGTCGTATTAAGTAAATGAATAACAAAATTATTTTGAGTATATACATTTCTTTATTTCAACTATCGTATTTCCATAAAAACTAAACCTGTTGTCTCTGATGTTACAATCACCCGCTGATAGCATTCACAACTCAGAACTTATCAACGAAATGATTTCTTATTTTTCAGGTTAAAAGTAAAGTTACTTCATATTATTTCAGGTGAACTGAAGTAACTTGACTTAGTACAAACAAAAATTGCATATTTCCGCTGCAAAACTAGAGTAACTAAAAAATATCGACAATTTCAAGGTTTTTTAACAGATAACATACCAATAGGGTAATTCGACAGATTAAAATAACGTTACTCGAATGAATTTGTCAATAGAATTTTGATATCTCTACTGAATATGCTGAAAACAGTTTTTCATCATTTTTAGAAAATGAGGTTTTTTGAGTTACTGGAGTCTTCATCTGGGGGTGCGATATGCCCCATTGAAATCCTCACATGCTAATTTTCATGAGGAAACCTTATGGTTAGCCGAGATCAGTTTACTTGTACGAATCTGGTTTCGTGAAACTGAGATTCATTTAGCGGATGAAAGGAAGGGGAGCTTGAACAAAGTAGTCGGTCTGCGTTACATAGGAGTAATTTATCGAACAGAAACTAGTTACATAGCATACATAGTTTGTGTCACATTGGATTCACATCGAAACTTCGAATGTGAAAAAATGGAATAATCGAAACATGTTTGAGATATCAACAGAATCGTTCCTCTTGAATTATATACTAATATCCTAAAGAGGTTCGTTTGTAACTTTGTTTGTAGGAGGTAATCTTTGGAAATACTTATCCATCCGATTATAAAAATTATTCAACCAGTAGTTTTATGATTAAACAATTCTATCCTTAAGGGGGTGGAAAACGGGGTTGAATTTGTTGAAAATATTTGGAGTGCCCCGTTTATCACGTCAGCTTTGAATCATTATTGTGAAGTGTTGTTGTTTGTGAAATATATGATTTTTGAGTTGCTGTCAAAAAGTACGATTCTTGATATATCCAAAATACCCCATAATATCACTCTCTAATAGGTTATGGGCCGTTTTATAACAGTTCGAAGGTGTATTCTGATTGTTCCAAATAGTGAAAGCTTCGATTTCCGTCGTTATGTCTCTACAAAGTACGCTGCCGTTGGAGCGTCTCAAAGGCCCAGAGAATTTTGATACTTGGAAATTCGCTGTAAAAGCATATTTAGAAGAATTGAAGCTATGGGACTGTGTTTTGGGTACCGAAACAGATGGAAAAAAGATCACCAAGTGCCGTTCAAATTTGATTTTATTGGTCGCATAAATATTCTTCAACATATTTGATTCAAGGCGTGTTTTCTATTTCATTGAAATTCATCGCCTAACGGGATTGAAAATGGGTAGAAACTTATTTTGAATGGTGAATCAATGGCCGGACAAACTGCTGATCGTAGAGATCTGAAACTTGAAGAGTGTGTTCTTTTTATGATGTAGGCATCCGATAAGAAGGAATTTTCTGAAATTTTACCCCTAAGGGGGTGTAATACGGTGGAAAATTGTGTATAGGACAACATGATGCCTTGGTCCAATCTATTTCAAATTTTGCACAAACATTCTTCAACAGAATTGATAGATGACGTGTTTCGTATTTTATTGAAATGCATCGCCTAACGGGGTTGAAAAGGGGTAAAAACTTATTTTAGGGGTGAATCAACGTACAGCCTAAACTACTGATCGTAGAGAAATGAAACTTGAAGGGGAGTTCTTTGTATATCGTAGACATTCGACGAGAAAGGGTTCCTCGAAATTTTACCACTAAGGGGGTGGAAAACGGGGTCCAAGTTTGTATGGGGCAACGTGATTCGTAGGTACAATCTACTTCAAATTCCGCAGGAACATTCTTTAACAGAATCGATGGAAAACTTGTTTCGTATTTTATTGGAATTCATCGCATAAAATGGGTTAATAACATTTTCGACTTCCATCAAACACTCATTGCGTCTAGAAGGTAGAGCCTTGTGATACACCTGTCAATATATTTGCATCACAATCATAATTAACGCCCAACGAAGTTGGCCCGGGTCGGCTATACAGGTAACTGCTTGAGGCCGTATCATATCAAATTCAAGCTCTTGTAACTGGAACAAATTTTTTCTTTTCAACTTCTGGATTCCTCTTGGAAAGAACTGAAAAATATACGGACCATGGTCTGCTTGTAAACAAATTGGGTAAATTTGGTTTCTCGGTGGATGCATGCAGGCTAATGGAATCCTATCTTACCAGGAGACCCCAACAGGTCAAAGTTGGAAAGTATATGTCAAGGGAGTACATGGCGACCTCTGGAGTACCACAGGGTAGTATTCTTGGCCCACTATTATTTGCGATCTTAATTAATGACCTTCCAGATTGTGTAAGGTTCTCAGAATGTCTATTATTTGCAGATGACTTCAAACTGTGGAAACACGTAAAATGCATTAAAGATTGTAATGAGCTTCAGAGTGACTTAAATTCAGTGTCTGAGTGATTAAGTAATGATAGAATGTCATTAAATATTAATAAGTGTCAGCTATTGACTTTCACACGTAAAGTACAATACGTGAAGTACAACTATACAATAGATGAGGTACTATTAACCAGGAAAGAGGAATGTAGGGATCTTGGGGTCCACCTGCAGACGAACTTGAAATTCACCCAACATTATAATGAAATGGTAAACAAAGCCTATAAAATTCTTGGTTTTGTGATAAGAAACACAAAACATTTCAAAAATATAAATACAATATTAAACTGTATAATGCTTTGGTGAGACCCAATTTGGAATATGCCTCCTTTATCTGGGCTCCACAAACATCTGCACATGATGATATTATAGAGAAAGTACAAAAAAGATTCCTAAGGTACCTATATTCGAAAGTCCATAATAGCTATCCTCACATGATCTCATATAATAGTATGTTGCTTGAATTTGATATGGTAAGTTTGACAAAAAGGCGAAATCTGAGTTGTACATTATTTATTTATAATATTATCAACAATTTGAAATTTAAAAAATGTTCTCTCATTGATAAAATCTAATTTTTAGTTCCTAAAATCAACCTGAGAATAAGAGATAACCCTCTGTTCTATTGTTCTGGCCCTAACTGCTCGCCTATTAATAATATGCTATATAAAACTAATCTAGCCCTTCAGAAATGTGATATAGACCTATTAAATGTTAGTGTTCAGGAAATAAGGAGTGTCATTCTGGGGATTGACACTAATTTATGAATTTTGGACGTCAACTTTATATATTCATAAGTTATCAGTTTTGTATATGTTCTTAGTTTTAGTGTACTTTTTTTTCAGACCAGTGACCACTCTTACCTAGAAGTACCTTTTGTGTGTTTGTAAGAGTATAAATAAATAAATAAATAAATGAATAAATAAATATTCCGTGGGATCCAAAAATTGTTCCGAAGAATCAAGCCCAGTCAACAGTTCCAACTTTTACAAGAACTCCTTATGAAGTTTCAGAAATGTAATTTTTCCCAGCAGAACTTTGAAGTCGCTTGTACATTCATTCAACCTTATATTTTCTCGAGAGTTTTTCTCAAGAGGAATTCGAATAGCGACAGCAATATACAGGGTGTCCCAACGAAAATTTTCCACACGGATTTACTGGGAAATGCCAAATTATTTTCGGAAACGCTGAAACACGTCGATTTTGATTTCTAGGGAGACACATGTTAGTAATGGATTTAATCACGCAACTTCATCCCCCTGACAGGGGCGGCTACCCCATTGCGAATCATCATAGGGAACTTGGGTCGAGTGATACATCATCTTAAAGCTCTCTTCATTCTCTATCCAAACGTTTATATTTTTTCAAAATCGAATTACTGGTACTTGAGATTAGTGTGGTAACAGGTTTAATTCAAATAATCAATTATAGTACCTGTTCTTATCGAAATTCAATTTATTAATTGCTCGAAATGAGCCCCTCCTACCTCCATACAATGATAAAGTCTACTTTCGAAACTATTACGAACGTTTTCCAATACTCCTGGAGTTATTCTGCCGCACTCGCTCACAATTCGACCACGTAGATCCTCTAGTGACTCTGGCGGAGTGGCAAAAACTTTGCTTTTGAGATGCCCCCATAAAAAATAATCCAACGGGTTGAGGTCCGGTGATCTAGCTGGCCACTCAATTGGTCCTCGTCGCCCTATCCAATGATTGGATTATCGTTCATCCAGAAAGTTTCCAACCGCTACTGCATAGTGAGGTGGTGCTCCATCTTATTGAAAATGGAGGTTGTCTTCCGAATAATCTCCATCGTTTTCGATAATATCCGTTATCATGGGATCGATGGCATTCTCAAGAAGATGTAAATACATTTGTCCATTCAAATTATCATCTATAAAAAGTGGTCCAATAATATTTTTGCCAAAAATACCACACCAAACATTCAACTTCTGCGGAGTTTGTGTGTGGACCTCACGTATTAACCTGGAATTGGTATCGCTCCAGTAGCGGCAATTGTGACGATTCACGTTTCCATTAACAAAAATTGTACTCTCGTCTGAAAAACAAATATTGAAGAGCAAATTGGGATTTGTTCTCAGACGCTCAGACATTTCCTCACAAAACTGTTGACGTCTGTCAAAATTGTCTTCGTTCAGTTCATGTACAAGTTTGATTTTGTATGGATGGAGTCGATGTGACTTGAGAAATCTCTGAATACTCGATCGCGCTACACCTGAAGCTTCAGCCAAGCGTCGAATACTTTGAGTATGATCCATAGCCACGTGTCCCAAAACCGCTACCTCAACAGCCTCGTTCCTTATTCGACGTTCAGGATGATGTTTCTGGTTTCCCACAGACCCAGTTCTTTCGAATTTATCAATCAACGTTTGAACATAGGTATGAGATGCATTTTCCCTGGATGCCTTGTATTGAAAATTCTAGCTGCAGCTCTTAGACAATCATCATTTTTGTAGTAAAGTTTTACTAACTCAATTCGTTCTTGTAATGCGTACACCATTTTCAGGAAGAAACTTAACTCACAGAATAAGAATCAAATGATATTTCCATAAGAATCATGCGAACTGTGAATTCATTCTGAGAACATACACGCAGGCGAACCATAAAAAACAGGTATTTTTTGTCTATGAAAAAGTCCACAGAACAAAAACTAAGAAATATGGTTTCCGGGCTTCAGTGCCGTGGTCGGTTCACCTCTGTGGAGGAGGTTCCTTTGGACGTTTCGCTCACAGTTGGGGTGAGCATCTTCCGCTTGTAATGTTGTATTCGCGAATAGCGACATAAAACTGATACTTGGTTGAAAGATCTTCGCAATTAATAGTCCCAGCCTGGCTACTTACTTTGTTTTGACTAATTTGTTTTCGTTTTTCGTGGGGTGACTGGGTTCCCTGACCGGATGGGATGTTGCCATTGTCTATCTGTCCACTCATTGAGTCTTAAAATAGTTAATGATTTGAATTTGAATAAGAACAGGTGAGATATTGACTATTTACATTGAACCTGTCAACAACACTAATTTCAATTACCATTCATTCGATTTTGAAAAAATTATACACGTTTGGATAGAGAATAAAGAGAGCTTTCAGATGATGTATCACTCGACCCACGTTCCCTATGATGATTCGCAAGGGGGTAGCCGCCCCCGTCCGGGGGATGAAGTTGCTCGACTAAATCCATTACTAACATGTGTCCCCCTAGAAATTAAAATCGACCTGTTTCAGCGTTTCCGAAAATAATTTGTCATTTCCCAGTAAATCCTTGTGGAAAGTTTTCGTTGGGACACCCTGTATATTGTTCTGTTTGAGGCACATAACCTCAATATGCTACGTTTGCTATACCTTGTAGGATCATCAGACTCAAGCATCACACTAAAATGTTAATGAATAACAAGAGAGAGATATGGCAGTGCTTACATAGTTCAACAACAAAAATACATATATCTTGTTCCTAAATATATGTCTTGCTGGAAAAAGAATTGTTATAGAAGAATACTGATTGAATAAACTTTCTCTTCGGAGTCTTTGTTCAGTGAGGAATTTCATCGTCAATGCAAAAATTTCATGAGAAACCACGATTCACTCTCAAAAAAAATGGTTCGCAGTATATGTCAGAGAAATATCATTCGTTTCAATTATTCACTGTCAGAATCAGTCCGAACTAAGGTGGCTATATACTGGTGTTTTCACTCCATATAAGAGGTTGTCAGCAAATCAGACGACCGATATGGCCAACTTGATGAAAAATTTGATGATGTAGGCGTACTAGTACTGCAAAAAATCCACCAGGTACCAGCACTCTTGCAGTGGAGATGACAGTCCTGTGTTGCCAAGTGGCCATGTCGTTGCGAATTCCGGTCTGTGTGCTGAAAAAATTAATTGATTGTTGATATTTTCATTCAAGCAACTTTTATGCATAATCCGAGTGATCTCAACTCGAAATCTCGGTTTAGAAGTAGTAACACTATTATTCAGCCCAATATTCACGTTAATGCGTGTGAGCGAATAGGAGTGAGAAAAAATGTGATCAAATTTTATGTGCATGTGAAGTGAAGATATGCCTTTTTTCTGGTGAGTAAATACATAAGTATTTTCTATAATCTCCTGGGACTGGGTTGAACTGAAAATATCTGAGAGAACAAATATCACTGCTTTTTTTATAACTACGAAATTTTAAAATGGTTTGTTAATACACTAGAACTAGAACACGAGATTATTCTTGGGGATAGGTCATTGAAGGTAAAGTTTGTTTTTATTAGCCTCAGAATAATCTCACCTCACGTTCCATATGATTTTCTCAATATAGACCAGTGTTTGAAGCATTTCTCAATCAATCCAGCACAAAATTTCATGAATATATCAATGAAAATCCATAAATTGAGGTGATTTTCATGTCTGTCGACATCCAAAAGCTGGAATGTGAACGGTATCTATATTTGTTTATCGAACAGACACCTAGTTTTATATGATTTTAAATATTTTAATTTTGGTGTTTTTAGCCATCTGTTCATTCTGTTCCACCAGATAACCTAAACACCACTTGATTGCTAGGCCCCTGTTTCAAACTTTATCACAACTCTTTCATATTATTTCAGGAACAGTCGAATTCCTAACCAGTGTTGTTCCACTGATCACATTCTTCCAATCCTAGATCATTGAATTTTGAATGAAGAATAAACATTCTAAAAAACAAGGTGGAATATACTATTCTCTGTCTTTCGAATGGCCACAACTTCTGAACGGATGAAGATTACTGTATTGGGTCTTCAGGTTCAGTTACAAAAACCAGGTAAGTTGGTTCAAATTTATTTAAAAAAAAAGGTTTTGTATGTCCGGTAAACAAATGATTACTTTCGTTTATACTGAAGTTACTGTGGCTGAAGAAAACATACTACACCTTGAATGACCTTTCTCAATGTTTTTGGGTAGAAGCTATATTTGTGGGATCTTCTGATTGTTTTCCAGAATTTTCCAGTTCAACAAATTTTTTTCAAATTCCGGCATTAGTGACATTGCTCGTTAAATGTCTAGTAAAGGGACGCAAATACAATCATTCAAAATCATGGAATAAAAGTTCTTTCAGGCGAATGAAGTCCATCAGGTAGGTTTTTCAACTGAGAAATTCTTAAAATCAATCAGCAAATCACACAAACATAACTTCTTCACAATTAAACATTGAAGATTTTCTCAGTACAGACCAGTTTTTTTAGCAGTCTCAATCAACCCAATATTTCATGAATACATCATAATATATCCACAAATTGAGATGATTCCAATGTTTGTTGACATCCAGAAGCTGGAATGAGAACCCCATTTTCATATTTGTTCATCAAACAGCAACATATTTCTATGTTTTATGGTGGATTCATGCAAGCCAACTTAACTCGTATTTAATTTAGTAACTCAAGAAGTTCGATGTTCAAAATCAAATAGAAGTATTCATGCATTATATTTAGTAATTTATCAATTTTTTCAAGTTCAGGAGTTGATGCATAAATGCCTTTTTAAAAAATAACTTTCTGAGATTAGTTAAGTTGGCTTGCATGAATTCGCCTTTAGTGTTTTGAGCCGTTTGGTCATTTTGTTTCACTAGATAACATGAACACTGCTTTTTGATATCATTTCAGGAACAGTTGATTATATAACCAGCGTTGTTCCACTGATCACTTCCTTTAAATCTTAGAACGTTGTGGAGTATTAACTGGGAAATGTAATAAAAAATCGGAGTAATGATAAACATATGTTCAGATCATTTTTTGAAGTCAAAATCAAAGTGGAATATGCTTTTTACAGACATTTGAATGGCCACAACTTCTGAACGGATGGAGAGTACTGCATTGAGCCTTCAGATTCAGTGGCTAAGACCGGGTAAGTTCATTCAAATTTATTTTTTTAAAACCAGTTTTTGTATGTCCAGTAAACAAATGAATACTTTTGCTTCCACTGAAGTTTTTGAAAAGTAGACTGAAATATTGGTGTGTTTGTAGATGTTCAAAATCACAATGATACCTTGCATCAAAAGCAGATTGAAAGTTGAGGGAAATAATTTGTGGGGATTATGATCTACAACAGCAACAATAGAATATATATGCTGTGTATACCTACCAACCAAGGATAATTTAACAACAATACTCACCTCATAAACTTCGGCAATATCTAGATGTACCTGGGGTCCAACCAGTGTTCTTCTAGAGGATTACAATTTTCCAAAGTGAAGGTGAGATATCATTTACAGATATTAAGAGCTCTATCTATATTGACCTTTATCATTTTGGGAATTCCTCCAGCACATCTATGTTAAGATTATGCATGATAAAATATGGGACTAGTTTCCTTTCTCAAATTGAACTAATTCGAGAAAGAGTGATATAAAATAAAAATTACTCGAAATGACTATTGAGTGAAGTATTTCAGCCTGTAGTCTGAGGAGTGGTTTTTCAATCTTCTATTGAGAAATTTAGCTGTTGGCTTAAATCCCAACACCAAGCAATTCAATTGGCTTATGAGGACTTAGCCGACAGCTAACCTTTTTTACAGGAGATTGAAAAACCAGCCCTAGGTCTTTCACATTGATCTTCAACACTGTGATTTCACTGCAAAAGTTATGATGCACATAACATCAAATTGCATAAAAAAAAAATTTAAAAAACATGATATGGATCTGGATGAATTGGGGGGGTCCCATGCATGGCTCATTGCACTTAGGACTTATTAGACCCATTATGCTTCCTCCACATTGATCGGCCCTTCCGTTTCAAAGAAGTAGACAATTTCAACAAGCGGTATCCCTTGTATGTCGACTAGGTCCAGCTGGTACTTCGCTGATGATATGAATGGATATGAACAGTTTGTTCTGTTCTAATATATTGCCTTCGCAGCATCAATACCTGAATGATGTGTACTATAAAATTCTTGACAAATCTGACAGGGGATTTTCTGATTATCATATGCGATACATCTGTTAGGTGGATTGTGTAAGGAACATTTACACCAAAATGAACAGAAACATGTATTTCTATTGTGCAGCAACTTTGACCAGTATTGAAATAAATTAACTTATATTCATAAAAACCAGTATGCAACAGATTTTACATATGACATTTTGTTTTTAAAGAGGATAAACCAAGTATGAAAAATATCACTTGAACTGGAAATATGGTGAAATACAGATATTTCAAGATAACATGGTAGATATTCTCTCTATATCATATTTCCAAGGCAGTTATTACGAATTTGAATTTTTAATGAGTAAAAAATGATTATACAAGACTACACAAATATTCATGAAACTTTCAAGATGAAATATAAATATTCCAAAACAAAATTGGAGACATATAAGCAAATGAAAAGAGATTATTATCCTAAATCGTTAAGTATGTACCATTCATAACATAGAAATTGACTCTTCGAAGTTTTTTGGGTTTGTAACCTACCACAATCTGAAAAAATAACAATTAATATTGGAATCTATACAAGAAGTGTAGAATATATATACAACAGTAAATGGGATTGGACTTGATCAATTTTTTTTCTGTTTTGTGTTTTTGTACAGTTTCTCTATAATACGTGTGAGATTTGAAAACAGTTTTGAGTGAAGTATATCAATCAATAAGATTAATGGTGTGAACGTGAAAACTGTTAAGAGGATAATCATCTTAGCATGGAATTGATATATTCCAATGCATGCTTCACTAACGAAGTTCCCATCTTCAGAAGTTGAGCTATTTCAATATTTTTTTAATTATATTATTGAACAAAGACATACATTTTAAAATTAACTGATGAAGAACAACAGTCGTGTGTTCAGTTGAGATTTCTATACAAATCCTATAAGAAACTGTAGTTAGTTGGAAAACATTGCAAAACAAATTGAAAATTACAGGTTCATTGTTTTACAGAAACGAAGGTGGCTACTGGGTTTAGTCAAGTTCTGTTGAGTATTCAAGCAATGCTCCGAGCGACTATGATGTGCGTGGACGACCGATCTTGGACAGACTATGACTCCTTTTCCTCTCCTGTGCTAAGAATCAGCCTTTAATAGGTAAGAACTTATACCTCGTTACACCTTAGCTCGCACAAGTATTGATTTTGACGTTTGTAGAGAAACGTCAGCTAGTTGAACCTATGTTAAACACAGACTATCTATCAACAATAGAAAAAGCGGTAATATTTTTACTGCTCACAAACATAACTATTAGCAATATTGATGCACAGTAGAGAAACTCGAATTTAGCAGGAAGCAGAACCCATTTCTTCCATAAATAAAATAAATTGATATCGAATCTTACTAATATCTACAGGTAGCGCAATTGAGCAAAATAACATTAAGTGATAAAAGTGCCCCCATGAAATTCTAAACAATATCACATCAATTGCAACACCAGGGTTTCTAGACATCTTAATCATGAATCATGAGATAATGATACAGTAATGTGTATTTGAAGTGTTTCCATTCACCATAGTAATAAATGTTAGCATCTTCAGGAAATTTGATGTTAATAATAGTAGAAACTTAACTATATTATTTTATTGTGACAAATTCGTTCTTTTAATGTTGAATAGGTATGGAGTACCAAAGAACAATCTTAGTGATACTGACATTCAATAGTTGGATTTTTTTACAGTATTCCTAAAATGTCATCACTAATTATGATTATAATTTCAATAGTTCTTATATCACATCGATTAATGGGCGTAGTAGTTGAAATTAATTATTTTGAAATACAACAAATTCTGGTATATACAGGCACTAACTAGTTTTTGTGTTTTACATTCTTTGACAGAACTTTTTGATCTTTTAAACATGTTCAGATTACAATTTGTTTCTGTTATTTTATTTTTTAAAAGTGGTTAATTAAAATACCAAGATAACTACAAAAGAAAATTTTATATATCACAATGATTGATTGAATGAATTGTTATCCTCTATCACATTGAAACTGTTTCGGTCTTCCTTTACCTCCTCAGCATGAGACGGTTGCATTCTTTCATATAGCAACACTCACAGACAGTTCCAAGAATGATATAAACTGCCGCACATATCGCAAAAAGAAAATATAACAATTTTTATATAATATTTTTCCGATATGTGCACACGGGCCGTGATAAGCAAAGAGGCAAAGTTTGAGGGATTTATGTCGATAGGATTGAAGTTGCGCTTGAAATATTTGAGAAGCAAAATATACTAGAAATTTGTTGTAACGAGAAAGTTGAGCTGGAGGAAGACAGTGAAGATGTTTAATTTAATAGTTGTATGTAGAAAAACAGATCATCTGAGCATACTGAAAAAAACAATAATATAGAAATGATGATGAATATGAGACTTATAATATGGTCGAGTGAATGAATAAAACGATAAAACAATGAAGAGAAACAGGTGGCAAGAGAAGTAACTACTCGAAAAAAATATAATAAACCGTAGTAGAAGAAATAGGTAGTAGACCCAATAATTATATGGAAAGATCATTGAAATGAAAGGTCGGACATACGAACACCTACCTAGGGAAAATATCATATATATTAGGACTGAGGAACAATTCAGATAAAGAAGTGATGCAGAATAAAAATGGAATGAGGGAAAAGTATACATCCAAGATCTCATTTCCCAAACATATTCATATTCAAGCGGAAGGCCGGGGTTCGAATCCTCGCCGGGCCACCGTGCTGGGTAATCGCACGTTAAAAGGTAAGGCCTCGTTGATCCATTGCTCGCACAAGTTTCGACTTCTGAGGGTTGACGTTCGTCAGCTGGTTAACGAAAACGAACAATTTTAGAACAATTTTTTAGAACAACAAATTAGTACAAGAGTTGAGTTATATACCCTTAACATTCTTAAAAACTATGAAAGATAATATCACTGTATATACCTAGGCGAGGAAAATAAAAAACTTCTACTGACAAATAAGTTATGAAGTACAGTAGTAGCATAAAAAAAAGAAACAATAGAAATAAAAATATAAACATTATTACAAATTGCGAAGGTAAAAATGAAGAAGCCAGAAATAATTTGCAAAATAGAGATAAATGTTAAAAATATACTATTATATACATGGTGATTGGAGAAGCCACAATGGAAACAAAGCGAGACTTAGTTGGTAAAGAAAATGACTTGAAGTCAACTCTAAGAGGATACACAATAACATGGGAAAATTGATAAATACTGATATATTCGATGAGATAGAAAATAATACTCACAACGAGCAATTACTTTGATGGAAACACTGCAAAAGCAAAAGGAATGCTCCATATACAACATATATACTTTTCAGTGGAAAATTACGAGGAAAAAATCAGAGTGACTTTGATGTAAACATGACTACCTCGTAGCTTTAGAGATGAAATAAAATATAAGGAGAGAAAAAATCGTAAATCATGGGCGTAAATAAAAGATGAAATAGCGAGAATGAAAATGTTGAATATAAAATCTGAAGATACAAAAAGAGATTGAGGAACCTGGATAAGTATGATACAAAATATTTTTTTATGACGCATTTACATAAATTAAGAAATAGGAAAACTGTTCTGGGGATTCAACAGAAAAAGAAGAATATGGAAAAGCTAATAGGACAAGGAGACGAAATATTGGAAATTTGAAAAATCATTCTGAAAGTAACTTGGCTGAACAGGACAGTCATAATCATGAGGAAAACAGAGAAAACATAGTTATCAAGAAAGGAGAAATATAATAGAAGAAACAGAGAATTATGTAAAATTAATAATAATGTTTATTTCAGAATCAAGAAAAGAATATACTGAATTAGATAGTGACAGAGTAGAACAGATCAAATGCAGAGCTGGACAATTAATTGGCTGACTTGATAACGCTGATGGGCTGATAATGAGCAAGGGAAAATGATGAAAATGTTGCCTTCATACAAAAATGAAATGGAAAACTGACAATACTGAATTTGGACTACAAGATGTTGCCAACTATGAGCAAAAAAAAATAATATAGAAATAGGAGAGATTAAGTGGATATTATCAAAGTGTATTTGGAAGTGAAAGATCAGTGATCAAAACTTCATTATCGGAAAAATTCAGACCAGAAAGTCAAAAGCACAGTGTGGAGACACTTGTGGTCTTCGCTAATTTCTCGGAAGCATAGGACAGAATCAAAATGAAAGCTTTAAGGGAAAAGGACTTTTAAATAATTTTCAAAAAAACATATTGAAGCAACTTGTCCCCTCAGCACCGGCGTTGTTTGATGAAGTATTCTAATATGTGACGAGAAACAAACAGACAAAAGCGGACCAAAATATCAAGAAATTTACAACAAAAATGGCGTTCTCAACACAGTCTAGACAATTTGGAAAATTGTTTAGATTTTCTTGAAGTTTCTCTTTTTTTGTGTTCTTTAGCACAACATATACTCAATCGAGAAATTATGTATGTTCTCAAAATTTCTTTGGAAAACTCTAAATGATGATTTAGACACCCAAGGAATACACTTGGTGTAAAGTAGGATAGTCTTTCAAGAATTACAGAAAGAGAGTTCCTTTTGAGGTCACTTTCAAAAATATCAGAGATCTTCGCCTCAACCTCTCGAAGGAAATTTATGATTCTGATGGATGGGAATGTCAAAAATCCTCTACTTTTGTTTTAAATGAATTTGTTGAACAATTGTTCTTCATCCCCTTTCAGCGACTCAACACATAATTGACATTTACTTGAATTTTGTACTTTTTTTGCCACATAACCACAGAAATAAGCAAATGCTTCATCCACTTCACCAAACTCTTCTTCGATTTCCGTTAAGTTTTCTCCGATTTGAATATCAAAAATGAATTTAGATTTTCGTCCTTTCAGATCGCCAATTTCTAAAAGGGACTGCATCATTTCACCACCAGTGACGTTGCTTCCTCTTGGTGGCCTAATCAATGAATAAAGGGACATTAACCTGAATATTTGCCCAACTTGGATGGATTCTGGATGGGTATTGCATCCACCTGCTGCTCTCATCATTTCAAAGATATGCTGGAAAATCATAATGAAGTATTCTTTTCCAGTAGGTGTGAAAATAGCACTGTTTTTGCCAATAAGTTTTTTATGATTTTTACGTTTTGTGGTAATTTACAGTCATGTAAAAATTATATTAACAACATTAGGGTTTGAAAATAAAAATCACCTTGAAAACTGTTGAATCATTACTGCAAAATGTGTTTATATGAATCTCTTTATCAAATAATGATTGACTTTCTCATTATACCCAAATAATGTGTGATCATCCAATAAGCTATGTTTTGTCGAATAATCTGCAGTAGCTACTATTTTACTCCTCTATTACACAAAAATAGCGACTTTATTTGAAAAAAGAAGATGGTTAATTATGCTAAAAGTTCAGGAAATATTTCTAAAAAATTAGAAAATTGATCCTTGTCCTTTGAAGAATTATCAACAACTTTCAAAGTCATATTTCGAATTATAAGAATGATTGTGAGAATTAATTTGGGTCACAAAATGTGCATTCATCGCAGTTGTCTACTTTCCCCAAAAATTCTGTAACTGTGATTTACCACATATTTTGAAAAACACAAAACTCTGGCTACTTTCTCGCTCGCACATTTTCATTAAGATGTATAAACAAATTATCACCTCTAAATGATCTTGGTTGATCCTGGAGGTCATCAAATATTTCAACCCAATGCTATGCAGATACTTAGTTAGGTCACAAGTACATGTTATAGTTGCAATCAATCCTTGATATGTTGAATCTGATAAAAACATACCAGGAGGAGAGCACTGCTGCCATAAATCTAAATATATTAGAAATGTCTCTAGATCCTGTAATAATATATTGTTATTTAGAGTATGTTTGTGAAATAATAAATTTTGAAAATAGTTTGTTCACCTCGTATTCCTGTGAATTGAATTTCAATCCTGAATATGGTTTCAAAGAATTCATTATATCAATAATCTTGTTCAGTCTCTGACATAAAATTATTGTAGGACCTACATTCTGGAATGATTCATATTTCTCTCCATATGTATCAAGTGCCAAAGACACGGTGTTACTGAATAACTATAATAAATTCAGGTTACTTGAAATATCAATTGATGAAAGAGCAAAAGTTAATCTTGTCGAAGAATGAATATAATTTTTTGGTAACTCCTTACCTGAAAGGCTAATCTTGTATTCATTTTTTCTCCTTGCTTTGGATGAATGTGGCTTTCTGTTAATTTAAATGCTAATCGAAATTCTTTTTGAGCTTCAAATTTCAATAAATTTTCGAAATGGGAGTAATATACTAAACCCTCAGGAATCTACAAATGTTCAAAACGGTCAAATACAGATTGAAAACTGTTGATACAATGTTTCATACTCTGAAAGTTTTCTTTTGTATCAGATTATTTCTCAGGCACTTGATGAGATGTGGAAAATCGGAACACATCCTTAGCTTTCTGGAGGAGTCCATTGGATGTTCACACCATGGCTCATGTATGTTTTCAACTCCCAAGTACTTCCACATTTTTCTATTCCATGTTGCAACATCACTGGTTACAACATCGATGTAAAGACCAGAATTCTCGCATAAAATAACACATTCCAAAATTATTTTGGCCAGTATGTCACCTTTAATATCTCCGCCGCTTAGGAAACATGCCAAAGCCTGAAGTCCATGACCAGCAAATGGTTGAAACATCAGTACTAAAGCATGATCACCGAGATTATCCTGTTTGATTTCAGGAGTATGATTTCCCAAATCAATGAAGCCCACAAAATTCATAGTGTTTTTGTCGAATTTTTTAGTTGGGGTTATTTTGCATTCATCCACAAGTAAACATCCGTGTCTTTCATGTTCTCCTAAATTTTCAGATTTTTTTTTCAACAGAGAGAAAACTTCTTTATGGAATCCGAAGCTGCCATCAATGTTTCTTATGTACCTAAAGATTTTTTGTTAATATTGGTCCTAATGAAACATTAAGACTTTCTGTAGAGATCAATTATCCTAATACAAAACTGATATCACTTGCACTCGACGCGCGTTTCGCTAACAAAGTTAGCATCTTCAGGATGGAGAAAGAAAATTGATACTGTATAATTTTTTTTCCGAAGATGGTAACCTTGTTAACAAAACAAGCGTTGATTGCAAGTAATATTAGTTTGATTTAAAAGTAATTGAGCTCCACAAAAAATCCTAACTTTCACACCAAAGGTTCCAATTTCATTGTTTACAAATGAAATGAATCTTATATGAATCTAATGAAATTAGATTTCTCACACATCAGAACAAAAAACTTTTTCCTTAAATCACTAGGAAATTTTGACTTCTAGAAAAAATTTCTTAAATAAAAGTCAAGTTTTCCTTACTGTAAGAAAAAACGATTTCTTAGCAGTTGTATGTAAATGATTGAAAACAGTTTCCATAGTAACCCAAGTAGTTTTTTTATTACGAATTTCAAAGCATCATTTATTCGTGAATAAAACTATTCGCGATTTTTTCAAAACTAATTGATATCTGTCGAATTTTAAAGGATTTGCAAAAAAAATAGTATATTTACCTCATAGAAGAAGCCACATTCCTGGACTCTGTGTTGATAAGTCTCTGATTGCGCCTCGACTTAAGAATCTTCACAGTCGTCCAGGATTGATATGCTTTTTCTACCTGGTAAACAATATTCAATTAGCGCACGTATTTATCAGTTGAATGATCATCAGGATATGAATAGTGCCAGTGTGTGGGCAAAGTAACTTCCTCAGACATATATGATGCACTCGTATCTATAAAGGCAATAAACAGTTTTTTGTCAGTATTTTCATTAAATCATTTCATTATTTGATAAAAGAAGTAAAAACCGTTGTTTGTTGCATTTTTTATGTATTATTTTTGGACAGGGCGATAATGACAGAGTTTTTTGGCCAATTTTTGATCTGCCTTTTAGAGAGGGAATGTAAAAACCAGAATTTGCGTTTAAGTTGAACAATAATTTTGATTGACAATTTTTTACAGACAGTCTTTCATGTGTGAAACATAAAAACAGTTCATATCACAAAAATTGTGATACACAAAACGTTTAACGTTTCAAATGATTTGAGGTGACTTACAACTTGAAAGGATGTGTACCTAGCAAGAAAATGTAATGAAAACTTAATTTTACAGTATGCCCATTACAATCTGATTGATATTGACAAAAATGTTTGAGGCATACTTTTTGGCAACAAAGTAAAACCTTTTCTTGACACCATTATGTTCAGTTGTATCTTGTTATGTTGTGTGTATGCATGGTACCATTTTTTTTTCAATAAAGGCTATTTGATTGGTTGTGTTCCAACAAACGCAATTTGTGGGCACTACGATTCGTTTAATCTACAAGTATTTCTTCTCTCTCAAAGGCAAACTGAAAAATAGGTCCAAAAAATATGTTACTACCGCCCAGTCTAATTCTAGTATATCACATAAAATTGAAATTTCACTCACCTTGAAAGTGTAGTAGGAGATGGTAAAGGAAGAATATTATTTTCTCTCATATGATTGTACAGCCTAGGGCTCTTGATTTTCATCAAAATACAGGAGTATATCCAATTAAGGGTATATCGTTTTCCTGATTTTTTACATTGACTAGCCTTATAACAGGTTTCAATCATTTCCTGTTGAATGGGTGGAAGTTGTTTCATGAAAATTTCTATTTTCTTGAAATCTACCAATTCTTTCTTCAAATTATTTACAACATATTCCAACTTTTTGGCCTTTCTTTTTGCATACATTTGGTAGTTAGTTCTGATCTTTCTAGAAATGATGGCATTTTGCTTTTTCTCGCCTTTTCTTTTCAAAAAATATTTATAGTTTGAACATGTTCTGCACAAATTTGCAGTTGTAGAAATAAAAACTTTACAACACTTGCTTTGACCTAAGCATATTTTTCTGTCGTCAACTCTTTTAATAAATATTTCAAGGTCTTTCAGAGAAGCTACACTTTCCATAATATCGACTGACTTTCCCATAGCTCCAGCAGAAATGCTCAGCTCTCTTACGACTATATTTTTCTTTATATATGGCACATTTGTTGCCTCAAAAAACATTTTAAAAAAGATAATACAGTCTTTTAATCTGTGGCATCCCCATTGTTCTGGCAAATCAATGGCAGAAGTGTGTTTAATCACTGAAAATATGTTTGAAAGGATCTCCGGTTTATCGATCAGATTCTCAGGAGGTGGAATCGGACATGAGGCTGAGGGTACGGATGGAAAAGGTAATTCTATTCTTGGACTGGAAAGGCTATTTCTAGAAAAACAAAAAAAATCACAACCTGATATTTTTATTGAAAAATGTGGATTCATTGATACTCATAATATAATGGAAATATTTTCATAGAAAACTGTAAGAGAGCTAACAAAACATAATTTAGATGATTTTGAATTTACATTGATAATCCCTCATGTGGAAATAGTAAAATTAAATAAGCCACCTAAGTTGTATGCAAATGATGAAGTCCAAACAAAACACCTCAGTTACATACTGGGAATACACTCAAAGAAATTGCATTAAGGCGGGATCAGTGAACACATAAAGCTTACTTAAGGGATAACACATAACTCAAATCAGGTATAATTCAAGTATCTGAAGGTTTTTTCCTACTGGGGGATATAATTTTCCATTGTTCGAGTTATGCAATATGCACTATTCGTTCAGTAAGCAAGCCTATATGTTTAACAAATTTTAACTGAAAAAGTGTTTTCCCTTGATCAAGTTATACTTCTACATCACATTCCCAAAATCTAGCTCAAACTTCTACATCAAATATAAAAATTGTGGTGAGAGTCATACAGGTAACTGTGATAGTTTCAATAGTATAGATTTCCAAGTATCAGCTAGTTTAATTCAATGTGGAAAAAGTTGAGACTTCCATTCAACAAAAGTAAAATCAATTCGAAGGGATGTGAAACAATAGGTGAAAATCCATATTTGTTAAAAGCATTCATGTGTGAAAAATTATAAGGAGCAGAACAATTTTTGTTTTTGTTTCAATAGCAGAAAGACAATAAATAACTCACACTTTTTCCGGGACTGAACCTTTCACTAACTTGTTGAATGAAGTTGATTCAGCAGCGAAATGTTTCGAGCACACAAAACTTGTTGGTGAGAGGTGCTTACCAACAGCATCTACCCACTTTCTGCGTTCATCTTCATCCTGAAATAATAGTCCAATTAAAACTCTCATAAACACTTTCGAAACTAGAACATAAATCCAACATTTCTCAAAAAAAAAGAGAATTGTGAAAAGAGATTCAAAGATAGTGGTGTTCAAATTCACAAAATTCTTGAGGGGAATAAGGAAGTGTCACAAATTGAATCAATTCTTGTTACTGAGTCCTGAGTCATGGTTAATTCGAAAATTAGAAGAAAAGGTTAAAATGCTTCTTATGTAGTATTTCTATTTCAACAGAGTTCGGTCTGTTCTAGGCAGCATGTCTTTATTTGAACTACATATGGTTTATACATATCAAATTGTAGACTTGATAATTGGTTTGTTAATGTTGAAAAATCCATCATATTGTTCTATTCCAATGATTTGCTACTACAGGTACAAGTACAGTGAATATATTTTCGGACTCATTCTCACTTTCGGCACTGAATATAAACTTATACTGGGATCGTCTTTTTTCGATTGTCCACAAAGAAAACAATATCGCCCCATAATGCACAATAATAGTCGATAAACTATGAAAATATCCAGATCAGTAGAAACACAATGCAAATTTATTCCAACTGAGAAATTATTTTCAACACAACTACATGGAATAAATAACGCATAAAGTTAAACACAAATTTGGCGCGTTTTGTTGTTTTCAATAACCTCACATATCCACTCCCGATAAATGCTCTATCCCTTAACAAAAACATCAGAATTGGCAACAGCGTGTTCCATGGATCGAGTGATCACGAAAATAAATAAAAATTTTTGATTACCAGCGCCCCTCATGGCCCCTGGTGAACTAGAACGCCTTGTCCACAGGTTTGTCTGAAACAATATCGCAACATTAGAAACACCAGTATATAGACATCTTAGTCCGAACATACCATATGTCATACCATTAGCCATATGTTACATCAGTCAACATTTCCGTTGCTAGTTGGTCAATGCCACATCTTTTTCGAGGGGATTGAAGTAAATATCAACAGATATTTGCAAAAATTGACTTCAGTAAGTTTTGGTTGGAGAAAATCAAAAATTTACTAGTTCAGAATTAAGTTTTTCCAAAAAAAAACACATAATTGTCAACACTTGAACCGAGAGAGTTACAACAAGGGTATGATAGATTGAAATGAGAGGGTTCATCGTGATGTAACTACCATTTCTAATAAGACTCAAACCGTAGAAGATATATGACAGAATGCAGGAAACTGAGGGGATCAGTCCAAAACTACCATATGCCATACCATTCATCATATGATACAGCAGCCAACGTCTTCTTTGCTAGTTAGTGAGTATCACATTTTTTTAGAGGGGATTGAAGTGAATATCAACAGGAATTCAAAAAATTTTACTTGAGAAAGACTATTGTTTAGGAAAAAATCCGAAAGACACTAGATATTCAACGAGCGATAGATGACGACTGATGAATACTTCTGTACATATAAAGAAATGTTGAACATCAATAGAAGATTGGTGAGAGACCTCAATAATGAATCACATTTGGTGTACAACCCAACATCTTTCTTGCTAGTTGAGGTAGGTGATACAAATTGGAGCAAACCAAAGTGGAGCCAATTCCATATAGTCCTGAAATCTGAATTCCTTGATTGGGGTATCAGTTCAAAGAGTGGTTTTCAATTATCACTTATCACGCAAACAAAATGAGAGCTAATGGAGCGTTAACAGACATTCCGACGGATTTGGCGGAGCATCGACAGATGTGTTCCTTTGGGAAGAAATTGTTTTCTTAATAAGGAAATGTTTTAAGTCTGACGTTTGTATTATTTTTGAATCATATGACAAAAAACGAACTCATTTTTGTTTCAAAAATAAGGTATTCCATCAATATCAATTCGCTTACAGACAATAATGACGAAACCACAGAATATTTGAACACCTTATATGAACACAATTTCAAATCAATAATCAACTGTGTCACTCGACCATAAATCATTCTTGCCTTGATTATGTATCCCCAAACAATAAAAATGACAGTAATACATTTTCTGCAGTCCTTAAACTGAACATAACAGACCATTATATAACTACAATACACTTATGAGTATATTGAAAATATGAAAATGGAACTACTCCGGAATTTAATACGGAAAAAATCATGATTGGCAGCACCTCCATTCTTTGAGTGACCCAGAAGACAGTGCAAACTTATTAATCGATACCTTGGAAAATAATATAAACAAAATAAATAAAAATACAACCATTCTGAAATATCGACATGAAGAAATTATAAGAGAACCATGGATCAAAGCCTAGAAAGAGCAGTAAAAAAAAGCCAGTTGACGAAAGTGAAATAAGGATGATTTTCAGAGAACTAAAAAAAAAAGAAATCCCCTTGCCTAGAAGAAATAACAGTCGAATTCTTCAAAGAGCAGGTTCCCTCACTCGACTCATTATTATAATTATTTGAACAGGTTAATGTCCTACAGCCTTCAAAGTGGGAGTCATCAAACCTCTGTATGAAAATGGGATTAAAACAACAATTATGAACTACCGCCCAATAACAATAATTTCATATTTAGAAAAAAATTTCGATTAGGTATTGACATCGAGAATGGAAAGTTTTTCATCAAAAACTGAGATTTTATCTGCAAACCAGTTTGGAATTAGAACGAGACATTCAATACAAGATGCAATTTGCCTAATGACGTCAGGAATCTTCAGAAGCCTGTAGGGTGGCAAACTTGCATTGGCTGTGTTTCTGGATCTTGCGGAAGCATTTGATACCGTTTCAGTATTCGAAATTGTTGAACACATATTATGACGTGGGATTCCATATACCTATAATTCGTTACATTATGATATTCATTTTAAAACAGATTTTTGATTTTTGGACAATTAAAACTTCGGTTTAGTTGCGGAAGGCTACATTGTTCATTTGAGAATGTGATCAGCATTGCCAATACACAATTGAATTACAGTGAGACTAGCATTGATGGAATGAAAGTCAATATTCTTTCCATTTCCAGATCAGTGGGACCCAAATATAGTTTTTCATCATCTATCGGATGTAGAGAAAAAGGGGATGCAACTCTCGTGTAATGATTATTGATACACACATAATACATAAATACAATATTGAACTCTATCGAGATTAGCATTGATGGAATAATTGTCTATATTTTTTCCATTTCCAGATCAGTGGGACCCAAATATACTTCTATAAGAACTGAGCCATTAAAATATATGGGGGATGGAAATGTTTGAAAGTCTTGAATATATTCAACACTGCTGTTATTGTACCAAGGCTCACCTTTGCCTCGATCATTTGGTGGAGTAGAACGCTGTAGATGCTGGACCGGGTGCAAGCGCTCTTTCTCAGGGGCATTACGGCCACGAGGAGAAGCAATCCTTGTGCTACCATGAGCACCATGCTGTATATTCTGCCATTGGCACTACGCATCAAAATGAAGGCAGTGAACACTGCATACCGACTGAGTTGCGCCGGAGTTTGGAGAACGAATAGCAAAAAGCACAAACTACATTTTTTACAGGATAGAATATCACCCTTAGCGATAAGGAATACGAGATATAAAATCTACATTTCCGGGGGGGGGGGGGCGAGATATGTTTCACCGATGGGGGTCCAAGACTAGGAAAAGGGTAGGAGCGGTTTTCTATGGGATTGCTACTGTTTCCGGCTGGAGGACTACAATTCAAGCGGAACTGCTTGCAATTAAAGCATGCGCTGGGGAGCTTTCGAGAATTATATACATCGTAATCAACCATTTTATAGTTGTCCCGAAGAAGGTAATAAACATTACCGAAAGCTCGACGTATAACAAAGAGTTTTCATTTAAATTCAGACCTATATATATATATATATATATATATATATATATATATATATATATATATATATATATATATATATATATATATATATATTGTATGCGTATATTATATTCACCCCACCCTTCCCCAGTACTGAACCCACAAAAAAGTTATAGGTTTACACTTTCAACTTCTCAAATAACCAACCACTCACTCAGTTGGGAAGAATTCTTCAAGTACACCATCCTCGTGATACCACTGAGATTTGTGAAAAATTGTTGGTATGCCGAACTTAGTTATGAAAAAGAAACCAAATTATTAACATATTTTAAACTTTTATGTAGGTAAATGACCTAACTTTCAGCAATAATATTATATTTTGAAATTATTGAAATTATTTCGATGGTTTGTGTATAAAAAAACACTTCGACAAGAGATAGAGTTCTTGTAACGAAAAATATTATTTACTCACAAGAAATAATATACCATTATCGATGTATTGGCACCTTTTCGGAACGTCATTCTGTTCATTGCCATCTCAAGAATTGTTTGGATCAACATAAATGTGTTGCTACATACCAACGTATTTATACAAAACAAGATACCCTTGACACGTCATCAGATACCAATTCATGGATGGACACCAAATATATAGGTATTCAGTTTCTTTCTCAAGAATCTTCAAGTTATACTACGATATCAATCTCCGGGAATGAAACGATAACGGTTCAATAACCATTTTGTCAGTTATGGCAATGACATATCCGTTTTTGACGTGGTGTTTCTGGATTGTGTGGGCAAGGGTAGCCTGATTCTCTTGAGTTCCAAAGTTATGAGACATCTGACTGATTTTGGTAGCGCATTTGCTATTTCGAGTGAAGGCATACCCAGAAGAACAACCGTGCTACCGGATCGGTTGGTGGATACCAAGATGAATAAAAACCCTGGTGTGTTGACTTATACCTAATAGATTGTAAGCAAATTTTCTCGACTTTTTCCTTTTTTGACTTCGATCAATTTAACTGAAGAGATGCCTTCGAGAGTTTGCCAGCAGAGGCACACCTTACGTGATTTCAATTTAATCTGTGATGCTATGATATCCGTCTGCTTGACGGCCATTCGATTTTTTATAGATTTATAGGTTATGTTTATTTCATGGTCTCATGTTTCGCATACAATTTCTTGCTTTCCCGCGAAATGATATAAATTGTGTAGTCATCACCTTTTTGACCGATTATTAGGTATTCCTTCTGCTTTCAATTTGATGAAAAATAAATCAAAAACTCAGTGTTTGCGATGTGATTTTGAATCTTACGAAACAATAGTTGTGAGTGAAACTGGAAAGTATTGATATCTTATTCTTCTACTTTCTGAGGAACCGAAGATAGGTAAGTACTTTTTTCTTCATAGTATTAAAAAAAATGCAATTTTAATGTGATTACGAGCCGATGATATGAGGTATAAGTAATACCTACACGTTACAAGAGTGTTTTATTTTGAGCTTTGTGAATGGGTTTACTGAAATGAATCTTACACTCCTCAAATGGTAGGTATAGGATTTTCATTTCAAATTGATATGAGTTGTTCTGGCTTTGAAAGTTCTAAATGAACAATTTTTTCAGGCCAGTGAAGATATACCTAATCTATGAAACTTTCAAATGCATTTGAATTCAAATTGAACTGTCAAACATTTCAAAAAAATTAATAGCTTTTTATTAGACGAACTTGACCTTACGTATTTTGTATACTGATAATTCTATTGGTGAACGAAAGATCCCGCAAGAGTTTATCCAATGAGACCACCGGTATCGAAAATCACTAGTAACCTGCCGCCTCAATGAAAATGTACCCTTAGAAAATCGCATTTGTATCACCACCTCAATACCACCTACCGACAAAAAATGTAAGTTCACTCTTCGATTTCTCAGGTCAAGGGGAATTGGCTGAACAAAAGCATATCGGTCAACGCACCAGGGTTTTTATTCATCTTGGTGGATACGATCAATGGATCACATGTCATTAGCCTTTTGTTGAGTTTAAAATGTTCTTCCAAATGGCGTACGACCTCGATACATATTACTTTTCCTCTGAGGAAAATAATATACCTTCCGCCTCGGTGAGAGGAATAGTAATGAAAGTCTTCCAAAGATAATAATATAAAACGGTGCCTTACGTGAATTTAAAGACTTGAACTGTCTGTCTTGAAACATTCGACATAGTCGGTGAGCATATTTGAGCACTGGCGATAAATCAAATCTTCTTTCGATCAATTCGTCCAGGCCGATATCAATTTCCTGAAGGGTAGGTCTCTGGAACGAGACCTGTCATACAACAACCACTCCCCTGGCTAAAACCAAGAACGGTATTGTATTATATACGACCGGTGCCAGTGCGGGCTTCTTCACAGATGAATTTGAATCGCCAAAAGCGACATCGCTCGAATAAAATACAATACCCTTCGGGTATCAGCCAGAGGATTAGCTGTTTTCTGTAAGGTGTAAGCCCAGAAACCTTCTGTGAGAGTAGTTGAGATTGGCCTGAACAAAGTGTTCGGAAGATGATTTGTTTGTTTTGTTTGAATTAATATGCTGCGGTGGCACCAGTTCAATTGAATCCACTGCAGGTCTGGAAATTCGTTTTGAACAATAAAACATGACTTTTCCTATATCTATCCCAGTTCATCACTCTTTTTGGTCTGTTTTTCCATCAGAGACCTCATAACGAAAAAATGTAAGTTTCGTAATGGTTAATTTTGGAGATAATTCATTCACAAGGTCCTCATAAGTCAGCACCCACAATGACAGATCCGGTTTTATCGTCAGCGAGGTATTACATACAGCCTTCGCGTCAAGAGGATTACACGATCGAAGTATAACAAACAAGCTCTATTCCAATTACAATGATGAATTCTTATTGAAAATAATCCTTCCCAAGCTTGTGGTGATATATCAGCGATCTAGCCAAGCCAGGCACGAGTTCAATTTCAATATAAATTTGAAAGAATTGTATTTTATTGACCAAGTTGAAGCTCAGGGGTATCAGGAGCCCTTTGATCTCACTTGGATTCCTTCTTGAGACTGTAGATCGAGTGATGGAACACTAGGCAGCCACGCAATATCTGAATCTCGAGACACTGACAACTCTATCAAACTGAGGGACCGTGGTCTGATTGTTTCCCTCTTGATTGTATATATGGTGATTGAGAAGTAGCAGTAAACAACTGAAACGACATGGTGATTGGCCGCATTCTATAACTGAAATTTTCACAGTCGCCACTCCATGAAGTATGCGAGACCTGATATCTGAATGTCAGAAAAAATAATGAAAGAGTCTGTAGAAAAAATATCCTCTAGTGACTAATCTTGTGAAAAGATGCTGACTTATATGCCGTTATCCTACGTGAAATTGAAATATCATCCCCACAAATTTTTCATGAGCTCTCCAACTATAGTACTGAATTCTTTTCTGGAGAAACAATTAACGAGAGACCGTAGTAGACGAATTTTTCATCATTATTTGAGCAATCAATTTGAAGGAACTCTCGTTTGAAATCCGACAATTCTTTTCATCAAATACGCTTGCTTTGTCTGAATCGAATCGAACTACTATGAGAAATTCCAGGATCATCCAATATTCGTTGTTATTTATGTGCATCGATATTGTATTCTTCAAGACAATCGCTAGTGAATCGTTCAGAAAATAACCTATTTCTTGGAAAAATGACACACAGACTCGATATAGAAAGGAAAATGGTTTCCACAAGAGCGATTCTATCGCTGACAGATCTTTACATATCCCTCGATTTGTTGTTGTTGCTCGATAAACCTGAAGTGAAATTATGCTGTTTCTGCTCTACTGAGAAGACGAGTGATCTATATTCCAGTGCCAAGTGTGTTATATTTGGCCTGATAGTAATCATGTTGGACATTATTGGCGTTCCTCATCATATCAAGGCTGTGACTATGTGGAAGTATTCGGTTGAACGGAAGAATCAACTACAATTAATTTCATTTATGGCATCGGTTACTAAGATCATTAGCTATATGAAATTGTCATAATCACGACAATATTCTATCATTTGTTTCACCATGAGTAGGATATATTTCACACTGGGTTTCATCAGCATCTGACATCAGGTATAAGTGTGTCATTTTTGTGTGCCTAATCTCGTTAAGACCACTTTCTCATTTCTGTTGATATTATATGGTGTATGCCAATCATTTACCGTTTGATTTTTTCTAATTTTAAAAAATCTACCTTTCATTTATGTCGCCATAACTTGATACATTTTTGTCTAATGAGTGTTTGCAGATCTCGAGGTTCTATTAAATGTTTTTTCTGTTGATATTGAAGTCTGTTTCCACAAGAAATAAAAAATAATCGGTGTTGAAGATTGATCAGTGACCACAATTGAAAACTAGCTGTTAATCAAATTATCTGAAGGAACAATTGTGGCCATGAGCGCTATGAAGGACTGAACCACAATGAAAAAACAGTTTCTCACAGAATCTTAGTCACGTGAAAATTCGCGAGATGTAAAATGGATCAACTGCTCTTTCTCTTCTCTTCGCTGAGTGACAGCAATAACCTTGTTTTGGATTTCCGTATATTGCGAGTATTTTGAAGCAAAGCGGACTCAGTTCATATTGTTACGAAATGTCCTAGCGCCGGCCCTGACGAGATCGTAAACGCAGATGAGTGGTATCGTCGTAGCGAACGTCATTTTCCAGGAACCCATAAATCGCGTGTGGAGAATTCGAGAGACAGCATCGGGGCGAAGATTCTTCATAGGCCTACGCATGTATATATACGGGAGAGACTTCGTCGCGGGCAGAGTTAGTTATTAACAGACAGTTTTTATTCAGAGATAAGTGGCGAGAGTTATTGAGAGCTAAGTGGAGCAGAGTTCATTCGCGAAGCAGAGTTTGTATTAGAGAGCATTTATCAGAATTTTGAGTACAGAGAGTTTTAGTACCGTGCATTGGAAAGTTAGCGGAGCAATTTGAGCGATTGTATTGTAGTGCGTTGTGATAGAGAGTTGTAATAAAAGTAGTTCAGTGTTGTTTGGAGTTTCAATCGACGAACCCCAAAGATGAATCGTAACAATATAGTATTCCACCAAACTAGTGCTAACAAATGTGATATGATAATTCACTATTATAATTGACAATTTTACTTCATCGTAGACTACTTTGCTATTGATTTTCACAGTTATTGATATGGATGATAATCAAGAAGTAGCATCACAGTACAGTCCTTGTTACAGTACTTATTTTGTGGTAGATGGATTCGAAATATACGGAATCAGGAAACAATATTCAAGTATTGAGAAGCCTCTTCATTTTAACAAAAAACTCGAGAAAAACATCATGAACAAAATAAATATAAAATCTTACTGGCTTAGATTGCTTTCCATACTCTATTCAATACGAGTATTAATTCAATGTGTAATGAAATGAAAAATATTTCATTGCTCCTATAGAAATTACAGCTAAGGGCTGGCCCTAAGATAGAGAAGACTGCGGAATTAGCGAGATGAGATACTTAACGTATAACCTCTGAGCGCATTTCTTCCTTAAAGTGGCAGTGAAAAAGAGGTTATGAAAGATAGAGTTTAAAATTGTCATTATGTATATCATCTGTTCAATGTGTACATTCTTCCTTCTGGAATGTATTCCGCATCAAGTACCGTGAAAAATTGTCATGATGGCCATTGCATTGGTTGTAATGTCTGATTACTCCCTGAAGATTATTTTCACAAAACATCAAAACACATCGATCTGAATATGACAAGGCCGAATTTTGCAAATACGTTTAATTGGTTTCGCGACGGGGGGATTTTCAGGACTCTCCCTCTCTCTCTCTCTTGATTTTATGACTTCGAAAAAAAAAAGTAAGGAGCTGTCATCGACAATTACCTCGAGGCACATATTCATTGAGTGCGGATCTGAGCAGGTCTAAGTGTAGACTTTGGCAAAGGGCGGAACAACAGAAATTCCATCATGACTCTCCACAAGCTGAACTTCTCACTATAGGTCAAACGTAGTTTTGAGAGAATACACTGGAGTCCTGAAGTGAGTCAACCACCTTTCAACAAACCTGAGTAGAAGAGAAGACGGAAACAGCCAACAGAATCTGTCAACACTCAATGTTCCTTCGTTTAATGATCAGTAAGAATATTATATATCACTTACTATATGTAATGCAATTTTTTATGAATCTATATATTTCACTCAGAAGCTGTCCAGATTCTTTTTTGGGTCTTGTTTTTCCGTAATTTCTCTGGAAAAAATATATCTTGTACTTAATTATTATAATTTGCATTTTATTTCCTAGTATGAACAAGGAGATATTTGTTATCATTATCCTGAACCGATTAGATAACGACACCCACGACCTCCTGCATCAATCTTAGCAGCTTATAGAACCCGCTATATAAAAAATCAAGACTGAAGCGGTTTCGGTTTCGACGTTACAACGAAGAAGGTTCATTGCGAAACAGTTCACCTTAGTGGGAGGAAATCAGCTTCAGGTGAAATAATTGAGCTTTCGTTTCTCTATCCACATGGTGACATCATGAAGGAAGAGGAATAGAAGGACCCCCTCCAGTTGATGGGATTCATTCTTTCCACCCATCATAAATTTTATATAGATATTGAATCGTCAGCCCAGGAAAGTGGAGGAGAACTAGTGAAACAGTCAGAATATTGTTATGAAATGTCCTAGCGCCGGCTCTGTCGGTCATAAATGCAGTAACTCGTAAATCGCGTGGAGAATTCGATACACATCATCGAAGCCTTTCTCGAAGATTCTCCATAGGCGTACGCAGGTATAAAAGGAGACGCTTCATCGCGGAGGAGTTAGTTGTTGTAAATTTTGTTGGTGAGTTTCTGTATTGATGAAGTTCATAATGAAAATTATCAAGTGATCAAAGACGAACCCACATTCAAACGTCAAAAATTAGGTTCTAGCTGATATTTCGGGAGGAAAATCTGGTATTTGGGGATTCTCAACACACTCGTGTTGATTTGCACCGGAATTAATGAAAATGAGGAAATTATAAGCAAACGAAATTTTTTTCAAACAAATTTTCTGACATTCATATTCGTTCAGGCCAATTTCAACTCACAAATACCCCGAAAACATATTCATTGAATTAGCTAACCACACGAAAGAGTTTGTTCAATACATCGAGTAAGAAAATGTTTCTTCTTTTTCACATCACATTGTTATTCGAGGATCTTGCCTTCAAAATCGGATATATATGCGTTTTTTGCCGATATGCTTTTCTCGCAAAGTCTGGCTGAGTTTCACAAGATCCATCAACTAGCACGATTATGACGTCCAAAACGGGCTATTCTTATTATGAAATCGCATATAATTCGGCCTTTTGCATGAGAACTGGATATATATATATATATATATATATATATATATATATATATATATATATATATATATATATATATATTCTCTATTTACGATCAAAGGCAACAGAATATCCCATAAGACTGTTTAGATGTAGAAACTGCTCTCCATATATGAATATTTAATGTTCCCCGTTTTTTTTGCTATTTTTTTTATTATCGAAACATGTTTTCTGTTCCAGTTTTATAATGAAAATATGTTTTCTAGCGTTTCGATATTTTTTATTAAAATTTTTCAAAGCTTTGCGATAAAACCAGATGAATTTTCGATTTTTTCAATCGATATTCACATTTCGAGAAAAAAAAATTATATCAAACTAGATCCTTGAACACACATAATTGTTTTTGAACGCAATCTCCTCATTTAAGACTTCGGTTGCTATGAGCACCTGTATGGTTTCACCACCATCGCTGTCGTACTCAATCACAATGAACGTCCCAATTTGAAATTGTGGCGAAGGTTCCATTCTCATATTTGGTGAAGGAAACGGAATCTTTACTTTCAATATCGCTCTTGCTACCCTGGATAATGCTGATCCAAATCATGTCTCACCGTGGATGAAATGTGGGCAGCACTCATAACGTTGAAATAAAATCTGAATATTCTTTCACAAAATCTCTCGTCTTGCTGTCTCGCACTATAAAAATGTTTGCGAATTAATATTGTGGTGAAAGATGAATAATTCTTCTATTTGGTGAAGGAACCAGAAAACTTTTTCATGACACTTCAAACTGCAACGCGTTTTTTATATTTTTCCTTGTCAAACACGCTCACAAGTGGTCCCAGAAAGAAAGGCCTTGGTGGCTGCTTGCTATGTGTCAAAGCGATCTGTGGCAATAATTAGCAAGTTAAAAAAAATTCGGCCCTAGAATATTGTGAATTGCTCACGTTGATTGAACATTGAGTCGTGACTGTAGTGCTTGAAACAGTTCATTTTAAACTGCGATAACGGAAATTACTATAATTTGAGTTGTTATCTATTAGACATCGCTATTAGTATTACTGAAGAAAGAACACGAAGTCATCTCCACATATATATTATTTCAACAGAATCAATGTCCTAATTCAGATATGTTTTCAAAATATAAGATCGAACTAACATAGTAAACATTTTTTTTGTTGAATCAAGAAACTATACTATAGGTCTACCTATAGATTTTTCATTGAAAAAAAAATTTCAATTCTGTTGATTATTCGTTTATACCTCTGCTGTCTTTTTACAGTGGAGATGAGCGTGGATAAAAACGAAAGACGGAAATGGTTAAAATTTCGGGGTCAAATTTTATTGATACCTATGGGAAATCTGTCAGAGGTTGAGGTCAGGTCGATGAATATATGGCAGGATACAAATTTCACAGTGGTAAATTATTCAATGAATGCGCTTCAATGAGAATCACTCGTAAATCAGTTTTTCAATCCCATCTGAATAATATGCTGATGTTTTGGTTCAGAACGAAAGTGATAAATATTGATAGGCTGCGGTAACCTGATAGAAAGCTTCCGAAAAAATTATTGTTGAACTTAGCGAAACTCACTCTGGATCTCACATGAAGCTCAATTTCAGATTCAGAATAAAACATGGTCATTCCATTATTGAAGAACACTGTATGGGCATACAGTGTGTTCTCTGATTGATTTCGTAACATGATACACTTTTTCATTTTTAGTTCAAGAAACTGAGTTATAATCATTTGAAAACTCTGCCTCTTATCCATGGCACCCAGTTTTCATATTAAATAACGTCAGGTGATTCAGAAAATGGATTCAACTTGACACCAATTCCCACAGAAATCGTAAAGGAGCGAACTCAATGTTTTACTGGTGAAATGGTGAATTTCATGAAAAATCGAAAAGAGTGTACAAACGACTCAATCCAAGAAAGGATTGAAATAATAAAGCACTGAGAAGTCATCCATTTGTCGGGTTAGTCTCACGTTATGAGTCAATAGCATGCCCTCGAATAAGGCAAATTTATCAGTTCTTTTTCTATAGAAATTTCTGCAAGATCACCCAACTTAACACATTTAGACTTTGTCTAGGTCCTCGCGGGATGTCGGTCAAGTTGTTATGAAACAAAAAACAACCTTCGAAGTACCGATAAACTTTAACATTGTTACTGAATACCATGTTGGATATCGTATCGATAACAGAAATGAGTTGAAAATGCCATATGTTTATAACAGAAACGTGAAAGTGGATATGCTGATAATTGATATGGAAAGTCGCAAATTGCAATCACTAATTACCGGTTGTACCCAGAACGATATCTAGCATGATTATTTCGAGATAAAATTTATTTCAAGGGTCTCAAGGAGCCGAGTTTAGATTAATGGTACACCCCTCGTAATTCTTCATTTCTTTTGCTATTTTTACGTAATTCGGAATATTGAATATGCTCAAAAGAAGCACTTCTTGAGTAATGGGAAAAGATATCAAGTAGGTGGTTTCATTGGAATTGGATGATTATGCGGATTTTCAAAATGTAGTAATGGGCATACAGGGTATTAATTTGAAAAACAAACATTAATATGATTACCGGAAAGAGAGGGAGTTGATGGAAATTTCCCATCAAAGAGTGCCCCTTTATTAGCATTTTGAATATAATGATAATAAATCTGGAAAAAAATGACAGACCTGTGAATAGTTATACCACCCATAACATCCCACATCAGTGATTTTTCTATATAATAACTGTTAAGTTTCCACTCAGTTCAGTTATTAGAATCATTTTATTTATTTTTTATTTCGATAGAGCTAGCTCATTATTATAATTTGGGTAATGTTATTCATGAATTTTAATCTTTGTTTCATTATTTTCTTCAATTTTCACTATCTGCGCGGTACACCCCGTATTCAAATTTAAATATTCAGTCTGTCAGACTAGGTTTTTGTTGGTGCTCTTACCGTGAAGATAGCAGTATAGAATATATATTCAGTCGTGTCGGGCACTATTCTCATGAACGAAAAGTTTTCTCAAGTGCAAGTGAATTAATGATTCCAAAAATTCATTGATCGAACATACAGTCCACTATACGCTCACATCAGCCTGAATAGGAGGTTGCAACAAAAAAAAATAAGGCGAGTTCTGGAAAGGGGAAGGAATCCAGGTAAGCACCAGACCCAGCCCAGCCAGAAATATATAATAAAGATCTCAATTTTGCTCAATGAAGATACATAACGAACAAGATTCAATGCAAAAACCAGCCACCATATTCTAATGTATTGAAAGGAACCTGCTTTCTAGCTAGCATTCATGTGCTTTCAATTGGAGAGGCTACGCCATTGTTCAGATAACTAATAATAATCATTTCAATCTTTGCCAGCAAATATGAAATTTTGTGGAAAGAAACTACTATCTTTATGTTCTTGATATTAAAATTCCACCATTTTCAACAATTTCCATCCTTTTTCCTTTTCATTCAATCTCCCATTCTAGAACCATGACTCCGGAAATACTCTGTATACGCCTCCCAATCAATCATGATATTGATGTCGAGAAATAAGTAGAAGAGCAATTGGGAGACCGGTGCCTTTCGCTCTGTATGCTTTCAATCTCAATGTAACTCGTCTTCAACACGTACAAGCCATCTGCAATGATATCAGAATTTTTCATTCAACCAAATATTTTGGTGAATATTTGGCTTATTTTTTGAACTCTTCAGAGAAAACGGCATTTCATCTGAGATCCGACAATATAACCCGAAGACACTACCATTGATGTCTGCCACGATGATAGCAAAACGCCGACAGTTTTATTCTCCGCATATCAAATTCGATTCACATGAAATAGGGTTCAGAACACATTTCCAGTTGGGCGCGAAATGGGGAACTGAAAATGGGAAAAGATGTAAAATGGATTATCAACGATCTGGGTTATAAAATTTTATGGTAGAGTGCTTCGTTACCATATTCGAACGGTTATGTAAATAATTTTCCTCTTCCCAGAATTGCCTGCTGTCACCTCAGGAAAGAAAATTGAGCTATCAAACCGGGGAAAGAGGGCCTTATACTAATTGAATATAAACAGGGTAAGTTGATATTAAAACAATAATGCTTCTGGGTATGATTGATTGAAATAGTATATCGTTTACCAGGTAGGAAAAGCGTAACATTCCTAGACAGTTGTGAAGATTTCTCAGCAACACAGAGTCCTGGAATGTGGCTTTTCCTTCGAGGTAACATTCTATTTTCGTGTCAATAAATGAAGATCAGCATGTAATCGTCATTTATTGTTTGAAAGCAAATGTGCTCTAAGGAACGTGTGGTTTTGTTCCTGTGAATGGAACCGAAACTAGATGTAGACGGTCTATTAATGTGTTTTTTGATTCGGGTGGAAATCTTCCTAATGGTTTTTCCAATATATGTAGCACAACAATTATTACAGATGAGTTTGTAAATGCTGCTTTTGTCGGAAACCATTAGGAAGATGTCCACCCGAATCAAAGAACACATTAATAGACCGTCTACATCTAGTTTCGGTTCCCATTTACAGGAACAAAACCACACACTCGATATCACAAACGGTTTTAAAATTTTACACCAAGTTTTGTTAACACTCAGCTACATCTCAACAAAAGCATACCAAATCCGATATTCAAATTATTGTAAAATCAAAACAATAATTCACTCTTCCTCCGTCCTTCCTAGTTCGTTGAATTTTATTTTTACTTCATTGTTTATTTTGAATTTGGCCCTCTTCGTTCTCATGGTTGACATGGCCCCCTCTTGTATCACACTTCCATTTGGTGGTCAGACATTTTCCTAGTTCACGACTGTTTATATGAACTAATTACAATTCCACAAAATGTTAACAGAATCGTTCTGGAGCTATACCTTTTGTTAGAAATTCTGACGAGTGATCTCTATATTGATGTTTATAACTTTCCAAGTTTTTGCTTTCATCATTGAACTTTTCATTTTGTTTCGCAGTCAATATTCCAATATTCATCACTTTTCAGAATTCCCCCTGATGATGGTCCTATGACCGAAAACGTTCGGGAACAGCTAATTTTATATATATATATATATATATATATATATATATATATATATATATATATATATATATATATATATATATATATATATATATATATATATATATATATATATATATATATATATATATACAACCTCCACCTACAGAAACATTCTATTTTTCCGAAAATCATTTAATTTCGACCGATATAAATAATTAATTTTGGCAGAATCGCAAATGATTTTATTTGCAAATAAATGGTGCTTTGAAATGCATAATAAAATTACCCGGGTTACTATGGAAACTGTCTCAATAATTGATGTAGATTACTAAAACAAAAAAACAACACTTACAGTAAGGAAATATCATTTCCTTATTTTAAAGAAATCTTGACATTTTCTTTGAGAAATTTCTTCTGAAATGTCAAAATTCACTAGCGATTCGCAGAAAACTTTCTCGTTGGCCGGAATATCCGGATATTGGGACATTTCCCGTAATCAGATCGTATTGAGAACAATTCGTTCAGGTCAGTCTCAAATCTACCTACACAGTAGTGGCCAAATATCCCGAAACCGGTCTGCAAGTGTGTCCGTTCATATAATTGAGAATCAAATGCTTCATTAGTATCGCCAAAAGCAAATGCAGGATTCTCTTCTGTGAAGGAACCTGCACTGCCACCAGTCGGATATAATTCAATGCCCTTCGTGGTGTTAGCCAGGAAAGTGAATGTTTTCTAACAGGTGCCAGCCAAATGCTACTGTGTAGGTGGATTTGAGACTGGTCTTAACGGAGTGTTCACAAGATGATTTGATTTAACGCCAGTCTTCAAGTATGCCCAACCACTATGTGGAATATTATTTCCCGTGATATTTATACAGATTTTTTTCATCTTTCTCTGTTTGGGGTACAATATTTTATTCTATTCGGTCTCTCACAATCTCTTTGAAAATTTAGAGTGATCAAAACCCATTATCCGGAACACCCCGGGACACAAAATACAATTATTATTGTTGGTCTTTCGCTATAACAACTTTCTCAATTGATTAAGGTTTAATGATTCCTGCATCCTTGTTATGCTTTTGTTTCGGGTTTCTGTTAATGAATATAATATACCAAAATCGTGCCAGGGTTATATGGACCATGTCTTGCTCACACATCGAGAGGCGAGTAGTCGAATTCAATTCCGTTATATTTCTGCCGAAAAGGTATCAATCTTCAGCTGAGCCTGAGGTGATGCTAATAACATATTCGCGAGGGTAGGGAATAATACAAAACTCTGCCCCAATCAAATCACAGCTTGCAGCGTATCCAATGTAACCACGGTTATTGGTTCCACATAAGATTTTGCACCAAACCCCAGTATACCATAGTCATAAAGTAGAGACACTTGAATGTCAATCCTTTGTTCTCGACGGTCAAATTTCTGTGACCTTCATTCTGTGTTCGGGGTGTGTAATGTCATTATATGGCGGTAAATTTGAATGTACGGGATGCCAAATATCAAATTGGTATGTTATTTCACATCATAAAATTGATTTTTTGTCTACAGTAACGTATGAAATAAATGTGAATGATCTAAAATTCTCAAGTACCTTCGATAGATATTCCACTTTTCAGTTGCTTCTTTTCTATAGTATATGTTTTATCAAAAAAGTAGGTATATTCGATGACCGGGACATTAAAAGCTCCCAAGAGGATGTTTCAACAACGTAATGGAGACTATATAAATGACTTGAAATGGTTATTTTTTGTTCTCCGATTTATGAGTTGAGTTTTTTCAAATTCCTATTTGCGAATTTCAATGTGTAGAAGATTCTAGAACATTTCTCTCGAAGTGAAATTCACACAGGCGATAGTTGATCTAGAGAGCTTCGGGAGATTTTTTAACTAAATCCTCTCGGTCACAGGCCTTCAACCATGCCTCACACCTGAAAGAGTTATTCAATTGTGAGGTGCATTTTCATGAAGCTAATATAATAATAATAATATAATAATAAAGGGTCTTTATTCATCGAAAAGAATATAACATTTGATGAAATGGCGAAGCATCAGAGTTACCTGTTTTTCAGCTTAACCAGCAACAACTTGAATATAGGTAGAGAAAAAATAATTTTGAAGGTTATGAAATCTCTAGAGGAATATTATAAAAAAGAGAAAAAAATATTATTATTAACAGTATTTAAACCAGTTTATACCCAAACATTTTTATCAGCCTAAAATCATAAAGTTCAACAAAAACCAGGCTGACATCGAAATCAGAATATAGAGAAACTGTATTTCAGATCATCTTTAAGTCTTTTTTTGAAATTTTTGATATTGAAATCTCTGAACTATTGTGATAGTCCATTGTAAAGTTCACAAGAGATGTATGAAAGAGAGCGAGTGAATACTCCAGTTTTGTGTTTTGGAAGAGCCAGGAGTTGGGTTTTGCGAGTGTTGACATTATTACTTTCTAGAAGTTTGAGTTTTTCCATGAGGTACGGTGGCGTTTTCGAGCATAACACTTTATGAGTGAATGTACATATGTAAAGGCATCTTGTTTGATGACGTTTCAGCCAACCAACTTCCTTGAACTTTCCTGAGATATGGTCATACTTTCTCAATCCTGTCGATAATCCCAAACAAGAGTTTTGCAAACGTTGTAATCTCATTGAGTCGATTTGTGAGAGAGCTGGTCCATAAACAGTGTCACAGTATGAAATTCGTGACAGAATTAGACTTTCGCATAGCTTCAGTTTGATGTCTGTTTTCAAAATATCTTTATGTGCATAGAGTTGCTTGAGTATTCCATAAAGTGATTTTGAAAGATAATTCACATGTTCTCTGAATCTAAGGCTAGAATCCATCCATAGGCCAAGATTTTTGCATACATTTACCACCTCCAGATCAGTATCAAGAAGTTTGAATTCCATATCAGGCAGGGAATTTTGCAAGAAAATTCTTTTGTTTCTTGTACCAAAAAATATTACTTATGTTTTCGAAATGTTTAATTTGATGTTATGTGCCATCGACATATTGTGGAGAGATTCTAAGTCGGCGTTTATTGAACGAATTGCTTGTTTGCAGAGAAGCCACACTGCAACTGTGTGTCATCAGCGTAATGATGAATGTAACAAAACGATACAGCCTGATAAAGGTCTGATATATACAATGAAAATAACAGAGGGCCCAATATTGACCCCTGAGGAACTCCAAATGCAACAGGCAATGGTTTAGAGATTTTATCATTCAATTTAATACACTGAGTTCGATTTTTCCAGTAGTTAGCAATTAAATCACATGAACCCTTACTGAATCCGAAGTAACTAAGTTCTTCAATTAACAAATCGTGAGAGAGTATATCAAAGGCCTTACTATAGTCCAACAGAATGAGACAACTAATTTTATTTTTGTCTATACCACTATAGATTTCATCATTTAATTGTAAGAGGGCTGTCGTGGTGATGAACAGTTTTCTGAAGCCAGATTGGAAATCGGGTATTATTTTTTCATCGAACACATATTCAGATATTTTTTTTTCATTACGGATTCTAATACCTTTGACATAGTGGGAAGTATGTTTATTGGCCTAAGGTGACTCAATTCCGTTGGGTTTGAGATTTTAGCGAGTGGGAGAACGTAGGCTCCTTTCCACACTTGAGGAAAAGTACTTGTTTTCAAAGCTGTACTGATTATATCGGTTAAGTGTGGTAATAAGACGGGACAGGAAAATTTAAGTATTTTTAACGATATATTATCTAATCCTACAGAGTTACTTTTGATTTGGTTGATTGCTTCCTCTACTTCAGAACTGTTGACCTCACAAAATGAGTATCTATCAGTATAAGAAGGATCCTTGTACCTAACAAGAGAATGTATTTCTTCAGTTGACCAAGGGGATGTTTCTGAAAAATGTATTTATTACATGTGCATCATCAAATTGCGCAGGAAGGGAATTAGATACTTTATTACAAACTACATCTAGAGATCGTAACGTGTTTCAAGACAACTTCGAATTTTTCTGTTTCACAACATGCACCATGTATGCAAATCTTTTACTTTTTATTGCGCCTGTTTCATAATTGCAGAGCTCCGTATAATAGTTCCAATGTGCAATAGATTCCGATTTCCTATATCTATCGAACGCTTCCTCACGCAAATTAGCTTCTATTTGAGGTTCTGCAATTTGTAAAGAATATATTGAAAATTCAAAGAGATACTATTCTGAATAACACTATTACCTTTTGACATCTTTCGGAAACCTCGAGAGAGATGATAATTTGTCTCAAGTCTTCGACAAACATCCGCGATAAACACACACTTTTCCACCTTGGTAGTTAGCCATAATAATTCAAGATACAATATTTAACCCAAATTGACGCTCATCAATCAAGTTGATAGATAACACCTCGACATGTCAAACTGCTGAAGTTGGTGTTCTGTGACAAGTGTTTCTACTGTATGGTTGTGGTATACTGGGTAGTACATTCCAAATGGCAGCTTGTCCCTCACTGTGCAATACGACATCATATCCATGCCAAGATGAAACTGACAAGAGGTATGCCCTACAGTTCTCGTGATCATGATGGTGATATTCTAATTTGAAATACTCACTAAGATCAAATGATTTCATGATTTTTTAAATCAGATTAAAAACCACATTCACAAAAAAAAAATCATATGTGAAGGAAGAAAACATAAACTGATGTATCTGAGCTCAAAGTGAATTCACAAAATCTCAACTGATGGTTAGTATCTTCGTTATTTGAAATTCATTTTATGATCATCTGTTGCACGCTCAACATTCCATTCTTGTTCAGTGGTTTTCATATAATTTTGTACTTCCATTTTGTTGGCAGTTTTTTTGCCAACGGTCATTATATTCGCTTCAAAAAATTCACCTTCTCTCCGGTTTTTATTACTCCTATAAAGATGCAGTCACGAGATAGCAACCATATAAAATGTTTTATGTGATACCGTAAATATCTGAGAGGAGATGAATCTCCGTTCTTTCAAGTGAGTGTCAAATTAAAGTATCAACAGAGAAACGAAGTGGCAGTTCTGTTGAGAAACATCTCTGCGTGATATAATAGCAGTTTCGTTTCACCTGAACTCTCATGCAGGGCCGACTTTAGGTTGATGGATCAGATCAAATTCTACTGAGTTTTCACTCTAAAGATTTGTCATTGGTGAATAAAATATTATATAGCTAGAAATTATTGATATGAAACTTTTCTACGACTTGGCTCTTACGAGACTATCGTACCCACCAAACAACAGACAGTAACAGTTAACTCCCGTGGAAGTAACTTCGGGACTTGGAGCATACATGCAAATTTCTAGGAATTGCCTGTGCGGAGTTGCAACTGCTGCCAAATTTCCGCCGCGTGAGGTAAACAAGTGAAGATCTAAGTCGATCAAATTGCGATATAGAAGGCATGCTAAAATGTAATGCCCATATGTAATTATTGATACCTAGAAGTCTTATTGTCTTCCACTCTGGGATCGTCTGTGCGACATAATTCCTGAATATCTATGCTGAATTCTCTTGTCTTACTTATGCAGGGTTGAATATTGTTGGATAATCACAAAATCGATTTTGTTCTCTATGTGAAGTTATTCTGACTCGTTATCAGGAAGTTCCCTATGAATCCATCAGATAATAAGAATTACTTCTGGAATCTATCGAGTGTAGAAGGGTAGACTTCTATCTACGCCGAAAAGTTGCAATGTAAATATGAAACTTGGCAGTCCAAAAATCGGAGTACAATCAGTAGAATCAAAACAAACTTCGGAAAGAAATCAATTTTATACAATCGAGTGTTGAAATATAACAAACCACCAAAGAAATTACCTGAAGATTTTTTTGACAAACGCTTCAAAAAAACTTGAAAAAGTATTTGATCCAGTAACACTTCTTTTTTTCCATCTGACATTGGATTGATTCATGATCGAAATCTTCTTTTTAATGCATGAATTGTAATAGTGACTTAGTTTTGAGATCCCTTCTTCATAAACATTCATGTTTCTTGGAGTCAATAAAGATTGATTGATTGATAAAAAAAATCAAAAACGAGTCCATTTGCATACTAATCGATAGTTCCATTCATCATCACCAGATCATGATTTGCGATAAACAGAACCTACATTGATTTCTTGGAATTTGTCAGAAGAGTTCGGTGATGATACTATTAAATAATTTAACTAGCGGCATAAGAGAAACTACAAGTGTCGTAATATATCTAGGGATAAGAATGGTGTTTTTATTAGGAGAGAAACAAGATTTAGATAGTGGTAGATAGTGGAACAAGTTCCTCACGTGAATACGGGAATACTCAGAGGACAGAATGATATGGTTGGAGGTTAGTAAGTGCATTTTTTCCTAGCTTCTAGTTTCAGTCACCCGAAGTCATTCAAGCATGTACCAATATGATCATACTCGCGGATCCAGTAAGGAAATCTTATGCAACTTTTTTGAATTCTTTGAAGTCTTTTTTTACCGAAATGTTGTGAAGCCAGATTGGAAGAAGAAGACTGTGAGGGATTCGCAAATATTTAAGATATTTTTGTTTTTGGTAAAATATTTCTTCTCGGATATAATTGTCGTTATAATTTGGGAGAAGCCTTGAAAAGTTGATCAATTGTCTCCGAATCAACAGTTTTGAGAGTGAAATTGGATATATGAATCGATGTATTGTATTCCTCGATCAGAACGAGTTACTCTTCAGTTTTATGCAGGATAGGCACATTGATGTGGAGTTCATTCAAAGTGGTCAATTTGGAAGAGTAGATGAAGAGTATTTATCTCGAAAGACTTCGAAGGATCTGAAAGTTTTCCAAGATGCCCCATTTTTTACGCAATACTTAGTTAAGATATGCTATCAATAGCGCCGCTGACAAAGTTACGTATATCGTTTTAGTAAACCCAAGATACAGGAGTTTTTCATTTTTCACAACGAGAACGAGTTTTGTGTTTTGGGGTTATAGGAGGCTGGAGAAAGCTCTTAAAGAACGATCGAGTGCATGGTTATTAAATTCGCGATTGAGTTGACGTTGAAAAAAGAAAGTACTTATATCGTCAACATGGTCAAGAAGATGTCTAGCATCCCAGCTGACCTTTCTTAGGTCTTGGTTGGGAGAATCGATATTGAAATGAAGAAAATCAGTATTAACACATTAGAATATGAACGGGTGATTCAATTACTCAGACTATAAAAAAGTAATCTGAAACACCATCAATAACCATAATAGCAATCGAAGACATATAATTTGAATTGTTTACAACAAATGAATCAATCAGGGTATCAATGATATCAGTTACCATGGTAGGATGATTGTTCAACTTGAATAAGTTGTAAGGTCATTACTTCTGTCTTTCACATGGCAACAAATCTATAATCACATCACCAAATCACTAAAGTTAGTGATCGATGCAGGAGGCGGATGGTGAATAACAGATAAAATCATTGATTTATGTATCACTTTTGTAGAAAGCCAGAGTTGTTCGGAGGCAAGATTTCATCATATTGAAGCGTGAACTGGAATATTTTGAACAGCGTTCAATATGGATGGAAACCCCTCTGTCTGAATCCAAAACAATCATAAAATAATAATAATATTCGAAGTATGAAAACAAATTTAGAATACAAACAAGTGATGTTTATTTTAGAATAATCCTCGTCTTCAGTACACGAGACAGAGTTTGATGGATTGATAATCTTTCGTTTTGAGACTATCAACTGGTGAATCAAACTGTCTCAATCTACCGCATCAGACCGACGTAGAGGAAAATGGTATTAGATATGATGGAACGAAATAGCGTCCTGATATTCCAACGAAGCACTGGATTGCAGAGCTTCAGCTATATGGTATTGACTACTGACGATTTTCCTCCAATATGAGCATGAGGATTATCAGCTTTTACTATTCGAAATGTCTCGCCTTTTTTTTGGTCCCCTCTAGGTTACGTATTCGTTATACGGAGAGTATTCTTCAAAAAACTTTTTTTCCTTAGGTTCTTCTTGGGTTCTCAACCTACCATAATCTGGAAAGATGAGGATTCATATTTGACGTCATATTCTTAATCGATCAGGAGGAAGTCGTACTTCGTGTTAATAAATTTTTCTACAAACGTTAAAAATGCCATTTTTAGCACTCCATAGAAGCCTTAAAAAATGGCACTGAGTGCCTTAAAATCACTTTATGGCACTGAGTGCCTTGAAATGTTTATGGCACTGCTGTCAAAAGTGAATTGTCAGATTTTGAAAGCAAACGTCAAAATATTTAGATTTCATTTATTAACATTAATATTAATAGTACAATTTGTGCATTTTGACAAATTGATTTCTTGCACTGCTGTTTTACCATTTTCCATGGCTATGGAAGAATGATGCGTAGAAATAATTGAATTTCCAGTCGAAGACGAGGCCACAATTTCTTTGAATGTTTGTTGTTGGATTGATGTTGTTGGTAATGTTCGCTGCACCGTCAGCAGTTTTTAGGCAATCAAATTCTTATTTTCCAAAGAATCCTCGATGTACCCCTCAGGAACGGTAGAAGATCTCCACCCCCCATGACGCATAATTGTCGTCAAATTTGCGCCAGCATCGGCAAATAAGGTCGCTGAAGACCGGCGAAAACAGTGTCCCGTATAAAGTTTCGGATTTGGAAGTTCCGGAAATCTTGCTATAGCAGCAGGAATTTTTCCAAACGAATTAGTTCCAACCGGATTTCTGGTAAATTTACCTTTCACGTATTTTAAGAAGAATCGGAAATGTTTCAGAATCCTGGATTGCGTCCAATTTCCACAAAAATTTTGGAGAAGGTTCAAAAAGGCTCAAAATGAATGAAAAAATAGAAAATTTGGCGCGGGAACCATAAAAAAGTCATTTTATCGAAAAGAAAATGTTTATAAGCACTCAATCCAGATTCCGAAATTCTACTCTGAACTGTTATTTTGTCAGTGTACATACCCGATTTTTCGATAGAACATTATTCACACACACCATTCTCTGAATTCATTAAGAAAATGTGCCCATATATCCTCCAAGTGAAGATTTTTATTTTATTTTAAGGTGGTGAGAAACAGACGATATAGTTTGTACCGACATTTTGACAGCTCTAGACTGTTTCGAATCTCAAACAACGTTGCCGAATTGAAAAATCAAGTACTGATATCTAATGTAGCCAAAACTACTAAACTCACGTAAAACGTAATACTTTTATTGAATTTATCCCAACCAAACCTGACTTAACCTAACAAATTCATTGTGGACTTATCAACAAGAAGGATGGATTTTGTTACAGTTCGAAATCACTATTTTGAGTAAACCACTTTATTTAAATAGTTTTATATCCACATTATATGACCAACTAGTTTAAAATCGTATATTCTACTATGGCACGATAGTTGCTTCCATGGAAACGTGATTGTGACCTGAAACAGAAAACCCCTGTATATTCCCTTAGTGACTGAAATAGTTGAAATACTTACCTGCTGAAATTTCTGGCACTTGATTTTGGCTTGGGTAGCTCCACTGTCCTCTCAGTTCATCTCCTTGCGTCCTCTTGTTATCACCTGAAAGAAAATTACTTATCAATGTCCAGCGTATTCTCAGAACGGTATCAACATACAATATTTTTATAGGATCTTCCATCCCAAATCGTTATTCAAGCTAGATATTGTAATGGAACGTTATATGAGTAGGTTCAAGAAAATATCAATTGTTTTGGTAAACATAACCTCCAAATCGAAACTATTTGACATCCCTGACATTAGCAAAAATTCACAAATCATCATAAATCGATAAATTCTAACAAGTTTGCAATTACCTGTCGAAATGATTCGATCTGATTGACATTTTTGGAAGAAGAATGAAACATGAAAAAAAATTATACTTTTTGGTTAGTCAAGCACATGACTAGAGCTTCTTGTTCAAATTGTGGCTCTCATTTTCAATAGTGGATTTTTGGTCATTGCTATACGAACCATATCAGTTTTCATCTTCATATTCCTAGGAGGAACAGAAGAAAGTACAGGAAAGTGGATTATTTCTGATATTCGTAATCACTAACTTGTCGTTGCGACATACTCATAAGGCCACACACCAACTACGGTAGGTCTAGTTGTTCATGTCATTCATGTTCACTCTACATCCAAAATACACCTTGAATCCATCATATAACGTACCATTCTTTTCAGGCCTTGACTTCTGAGGCAAGTCAGCATTGCCCTTGCCTTGTATTCAATTTCATTTACCTTTCATGCTGTAAGCTTGCTTATCAACTTCTGTCAAACGCTGTATTGCACGCTAACTGCTGGTATTGCTTTCTCACCTTCCCGCAGAGCTGTCTGAGTTGGACTAGTTGGAGCCCGAAACACTCATCGCTGGACTTCATCATCACATTCACCAGGCGAGCCCTATCCATTACATTTCACTTTGCTTTATATTGTTGCTTCTGAAGGCTCACATAGAATTGATATCGTATTATTAGTAGTATTGCTTGCTCTGTGGCTTTTGTGGAGCTATCGTAGTGTAGTACTGCTTGCCCTACCTCGTATGTATAGTATTCGACAAATCTATTTTACTGAAGACGGTTGAATGTAACTTATACTGTGCCCTTTCGCCACCTAAAACAATTGATAGTTACCAAACGAATTCTAGACTGAAATAATTACTTGCCTTTAAGAAAGCACAACCACATTCATTACCTCAGCTGTTGTGAACTCATCTGTATATACAGAAGGGGGTTTAGTAGTTCTCAGAGTAGACTTTTGGCAGTAACAAGGCAAATTACTACAATCTGCTAACCTTTTCATTATAAATAATAATACCACAGTTAATCACAATCATAACAGAAAACTTCGTTCAATTGTTACATTGTCAGAATTCAGAATATCCAGTGTTGCCAACTTGCGTTGAATTTTGCCCATTTCAAGCCCGAGTTACAACCGCAGAAATCAAAGCCAGCTTCACATTGCCCAAATAAAACGATCCAGCATTACATATAAATAAACTGTCCTTTATTTATAATTAAGATTATTTTATTCCACGCCCTACTTCCGGTTGAGAGCCGTGCATAAGTTCTTGCATTCCGGTGAAAACAAACATTGTGTTACGGCAAGTTTGTAACATCAAGTTTGGCACGTAGCAAATTGGCGCCTCTAACGTGTATGTAGCTTTTAGTTTCAGGAAATTGTCAATTTGGTAATAGCTTATATCAGTAGAAAAGTAAAAATATTTCTTAACTGGCTGGTGACTTTTTCTTGGGGTGAATTGGCGTTGGTTTCTGCGTTTATAATTTTTTTTTATTCGATGAGTTGGTAGTACTAGCGCTGAGTGTTACTCTGATTACAGGGTGATCCAAGGTAGAATCGGGTGTGTTGACTTTTGAAATTCACGGTGAATATACAGGGTCAACCAACGTTTTTGTGTAGTAGTGTGGGTAAAGACCTTTCTTACCTTCTTGGAAAGGGGGGGATTTCTGTAGTTTATGAATTATCTTGTATTAAACTTGACTTTTAAAAATTTTCTGGGGTGAAAAGTAATACGAAATGGAAGTGAATCGATTACTTAGTGACGAACTAAGCTATGAAATGGAGATTAGAGGTCTTCCAGGAGCAAACACTGTTCAAGATAAAAGAATTATTTTGAGAAATGCACTACGTTTAGAAAAAGAAGGTATTTCTTCGGATCGAAGAACAACTAAACATTTTGATTTCAATACTGAAATAGAGATCTGTAAAAATAAATTAGTTGACCTTGAAGAGGCTCTGAATAACTTCGATAATAATAATAGAGAGAATGAATATAAACGTATCTATTCTAGACTAGTACATGTATCGAGTAGATTAGGTAGAATTTCAGGAGAAGATACTTCTCAGGAAAATATTAGAGTTGATTTACTTGAGCGTTGTTCCCAAATGATAGGAGATGTGAATTTAGCGAGAGATGGGTTTTTCCATACAACATCGCGATCGACTAACCAAGGTCACGATGGACTCTCAATATTGGATCAACCAAATCCTATATTGCCAAATCTACCACCGGAACGTGCAGTTACTTATGATCTGATTGATGTTGGAGTCGCTCCACCATTGGGAAATAAAACCGGTGCTAACGTTCTCGATGATATTGAAGTTGTCTCGGAGATATCCCATTGTCGAACTCCACGCTACGTTACTTCCTCACACGTGGGAGAGCAGTTGACTGAGCAAGATATGTTTTCAAGAATGGCGCAGGCGAATAATTCAACCAGGATGACTTGGTTGAATGATAGTTACGAAGAAAATCTGGCCAATCATACGGAGAGTTGTAAGTTATCACCGATTCAGGTTCCTGCAATGCCCAATCACTGGTCTGGTTTTTGCGATAATCGAAGAGCAGAAGTGGGCCGCTGGAATATCAAGTTCAATGGCAAAGGTAGTGTCAATGAATTTTTGGAAAGAATAGAAGAACTGAGAACCTCACGAGGAGTTTCAAAGGAAGCAATTCTGCGATCGGCTCCAGAACTGTTTACTCAGGAAGCATTGTTTTGGTTTCGCACTGGTGTATTCCGTAACTGGGATGATTTGGCTATACAACTGAAAGAAGCTTTCCAGCCGTACGACTACGAGTATAGTCTCTGGGACGAAATTCGAAGACGCACGCAAGGTTCCCAAGAAAAAGTGATAATCTACGTATCAGCTATGGAAAATCTCTTCCGGAAGTTGGATCATCCGGCCTCAGAGGAAACAAGAGTTAACCTCATTCGTCGCAATATGTTGCCGTATATCCAGACCCAACTGGCACTACATCAGGTCCATACAGTTTCGGAACTCGTACGTTTGAGTCGTGCAGTTGAAGAAACTCAATCCAGAATTTCGAAATTTCAAACGCCTCCAACTAATTCTCGTGGTTTATTAGAACCTGAGTTAGCATACCACAGACCAAATCCATCCAACTCTAATCTAGCTGTGATAAATACTTCGGCGAAAGTACCCAGGGAAACAATTTCTTCTCGGGAAAGATCAGACGCCCAGTGCACGGAAATTATGTGCTGGAACTGCGGAAGCAATGAGCACAAGTTCAGACTATGTCGTGAGCCAAGACGTAAGTTTTGTTTCAAGTGTGGAACTGATAACGTTGTTGCAAGTAACTGCCCTAAGTGTCAAAAAAATGCAAAAGGTCGGTGGTAGGCCGTACATCAGACCTATATTATAAGTCGGCTATTAGTAGTTCTCGTTCGTTCAATGATAAGGAAGTTTTGTTAAACTATGTCCTAGCACATGCCAGTGAAGACAAAATGCCTCATCTTAAGGTGAATATTTATGGATGGGAGTTTTTAGCACTATTGGATTCTGGGTCTACAAGAACAATACTGGGTGGTCCTGGTTGGAAATTATTAGAGAGTCATGGTCATTATTTGAAACGCGTTGATACTTCTTCAGAGCAAACATGTACCGTGGCCAACGGACAGAAATGTTCGATACTGGGTTCGATGTTCTTACCTATAACACTGGAAGGAACAACTAAGATATGTGAGGTACTGGTTTTACCTTCAATTCGTTCGCCTTTAATTTTGGGAGTTGATTTTTGGATGGCCTTGGGTATCGTGCCAGACTTGTTTTCAGGAACATGGGCATTTAGAAGGGATGAAGAGGAGACCTGCAACCTTTCAGCCATTTCTGATTTTGATTCTTTATCCGAAGACCAACGTAGGAGGTTGAATAAACTGGTGGATGATACTTTCAAGAAAATGGGAACAAAATTGGGGGTTACTCACTTAGTCGAACATACCATCAACGTCACTACAACAACGCCAATCAAGCTCAGACATTATCCTATCAGTCCAGCGCTTCAAAAGCAAGTGAATGACGAGTTAAACAAAATGCTTGCTGATGGGGTAGTCGAACCATCGAATTCGCCTTGGTCGTTTCCTATTCTTTTGATCAAGAAGAAGGATGAAACCTACCGATTCGTTGTGGATTATCGACAGCTCAATAAAGTGACGGTTCGAGATGCATACCCTCTTCCATTCGTCCACTCAACCCTTGACAAGTTGCGAGATGCTCATTTCTTGAGCACTCTCGATATCAAGTCGGCCTACTGGCAGATTCCTCTGGCAGAAACTTCCAAACCCTACACAGCGTTTGTTGTTCCCAATCGAGGTCTTTTCCAGTTTTGTAGGTTGCCAATGGGCCTACATAACGCGCCTGCAACTTGGCAAAGATTTATCGATAGAGTTTTAGGGGTGGACCTCGAAAAATATTGCTTCGTGTACCTAGATGATGTTATCATCTGTACCGACACCTTCGAAAAGCATTTGGAAATTCTTGGGGAAGTATTCTCACGACTAATGAAAGCGGGTTTGACTCTCAATAGAGACAAATGTCATGTGTGCAAGCCCGAATTACGATATTTAGGGTATGTAGTGGGTGCGGCCGGACTTATGGTCGATCCTGCGAAAGTCGAGGCTGTCGTCCAAATTCCACCTCCGCGAAACGCTACTGAAGTACGTAGAATAATTGGTCTAGCGTCGTGGTATAGGAGATTCGTTCCCAACTTTTCCACTCTAACCGCTCCTATATCCGCACTTCTCAAGAAAAATCAAAAATTCCTGTGGTCTGAAGCCTGCGACAAAGCCTTCCAGAAATTAAAAGAATGCCTCGTGTCAGCGCCGGTGCTTTCTTGCCCACATTTCGATCTACCCTTCATTATCCAAACAGATGCCTCGGATTATGGACTGGGTGCAGTTCTGTCACAAAATACAACGGACGGAGAAAAGGTTATCTGCTATCTGAGTCGCTCCCTTACGCGAGCTGAAAGACGCTATAGCACCACCGAGAAGGAGTGTCTGGCGGTTCTTTTCGCGATTGAGAAGCTTCGCCCCTACATTGAGGGAACAAAATTTACCGTCATCACCGATCATTGGAGTCTAAAGTGGATAAACAATATCAAAGATCCGGTCGGACGTATCGCAAGATGGGCTGTTCGACTCCAACAATTCGACTTCGACATAGTACATCGAAAAGGTAAGGAACATGTCGTTCCAGATACGCTTTCTCGAACCGTAACAATGTGTGAAGCTGTGGACGAGCGTGAAACTTCAAGAGACAACTCAATTCTCGATAAATGGTACATTAGGATGTGTCAGGAAGTAAAGAAGGCTCCAGATAAATATCCTTCCTTCCTTGTTGAAGGTGATAAACTTTTTAAACATCGCAATTTGCGGTACCCAAATTTAGCCGATGACTCAGAAGAATGGCTAGAAGTAGTTCCGAAAGGTCAACGACGTGCACTCATTCGTGCCAATCATGATCCACCGACATGTGGACATGCCGGAGTTTTCAAGACCAATTCCAGATTAGCTGCGCGTTATTATTGGCCAAAAATGAAGCAAGATGTGGCCCATTACATTCGGCGATGCGAAACATGCTTGAAGGCGAAACCATTACAAAAGGCACCCGCTGGGTTGATGTTAAGTAGTGCTCCTACAACAACGAGACCGTGGCAAGTAGTAAGTGTAGACATTGTTGGCCCTCTTCCGCGGTCGACTTCAGGATATGTATATATATTTTCGGTCTTAGATGTGTTCAGCAAATTTGTCATGTTATTTCCATTGAGAACTGCCACAGGTGCAGCTATAGCTCGCATTTTCGAAGAAAATATTATCCTGCTATTCGGAACCCCTAGAAAAGTTTTGATGGATAATGGAGTCCAATTTACAAGTAAGATCTTTCGAAATATGTTAGCTCAGTATAAAATAACACCACAACATATTGCTAATTATCATGCACAGGCTAATCCCGTGGAAAGAACGCATCGTGTGTTGAAAACAATGCTTACATCTTATGTTGCCGGAAATCATCGATTATGGGCTCAGTTTTTACCTCAAGTTGCATGTGCAATGCGATCTGCACGTCACGAAACAACTCAGCTATCTCCAAATTTCATAGTGTTCGGCCGTGAAATAAAGTTAGGTGGAGACACGAATCATCCTCTGGCAGATCAATTAGATTCGACTGATTATCAATCCGAAATTCGACACGAAACCTTGAAACAAGTTTTCAAAGATATATCTTCTCGCCTGAAGAAGGCATATGAACGAACAAAGATTCCGTATAATTTGAGGCGTCGAGATGAACGCTTTGTTCTTGGTCAGAAAGTCTGGAAACGGAATCCACAGACTTCTGATGCTTCCCAAGGAATTACCTCGAAACTTAATTATAAGTATGATGGACCATTTACGATTGTCAAAATACCTTCCCCGTGGTCATATGAGCTCGCTGACCAACATGGCAAGAGCAGAGGCGTCTGGCACGCCAAGGACGTAAAAGCTCACCCACCGGAGGAAGAGTCGGTTTAACACTAAATTTGTTTTAGATTAGTATAATGCTTGGATACGTTAATGAACGAATTTTTTTTGTGAAAAAAAAATTCTTTCCAGGTAAGAGGGGGATTGTTACAGTTCGAAATCACTATTTTGAGTAAACCACTTTATTTAATTAGTTTTATATCCACATTATATGACCAATTAGTTTACAATCGTATATTCTACTATGGCACGATAGTTGCTTCCATGGGAACGTGATTGTGACCTGAAACAGAACACCCCTGTATATTCCCTTAGTGACTGAAATAGTTGAAATACTCACCTGCTGAAATTTCTGGCACTTGATTTTGGCTTGGGTAGCTCCACTGTCCTCTCAGTTCATCTCCTTGCGTCCTCTTGTTATCACCTGAAAGAAAATTACTTATCAATATCCAGCGTATTCTCAGAACGGTATCAACCTACAATATTTTTATAGGATCTTCCATCCCAAATCGTTATTCAAGCTAGATATTGTAATGGAACGTTATATGAGTAGGTTCAAGAAAATATCAATTGTTTTGGTAAACATAACCTCCAAATCGAAACTATTTGACATCCCTGACATTAGCATAAATTCACAAATCATCATAAATCGATAAATTCTAACAAGTTCGCAATTACCTGTCGGAATGATTCGATCTGATTGACATTTTTGGAAGAAGAATGAAACATGAAAAAAAAATGATACTTTTTGGTTAGTCAAGCACATGACTAGAGCTTCTTGTTCAAATTGTGGCTCTCATTTTCAATAGTGGATTTTTGGTCATTGCTATACGAAACATATCAGTTTTCATCTTCATATTCCTAGGAGGAACAGAAGAAAGTACACGAAAGTGGATTATTTCTGATATTCGTAATCACTAACTTGTCGTTGCGACATACTCATAAGGCCACACACCAACTACGGTAGGTCTAGTTGTTCATGTCATTCATGTTCACTCTACATCCAAAATACACCTTGAATCCATCATATAACGTACCATTCTTTTCAGGCCTTGACTTCTGAGGCAAGTCAGCATTGCCCTTGCCTTGTATTCGATTTCATTTACCTTTCATGCTGTAAGCTTGCTTATCAACTTTTGTCAAACGCTGTATTGCACGCTAACTGCTGGTATTGCTTTCTCACCTTCCCGCAGAGCTGTCTGAGTTGGACTAGTTGGAGCCCGAAACACTCATCGCTGGACTTCATCATCACATTCACCAGGCGAGCCCTATCCATTACATTTCTCTTTGCTTTATATTGTTGCTTCTGAAGGCTCACATAGAATTGATATCGTATTATTAGTAGTATTGCTTGCTCTGTGGCTTTTGTGGAGCTATCGTAGTGTAGTACTGCTTGCCCTACCTCGTATGTATAGTATTCGACAAATCTATTTTACTGAAGACGGTTGAATGTAACTTATACTGTGCCCTTTCGCCACCTAAAACAATTGATAGTTACCAAACGAATTCTAGACTGAAATAATTACTTGCATTCAAGAAAGCACAACCACATTCATTACCTCAGCTGTTGTGAACTCATCTGTATATACAGAAGGGGGTTTAGTAGTTCTCAGAGTAGACTTTTGGCAGTAACAAGGCAAATTACTACAATCTGCTAACCTTTTCATTATAAATAATAATACCACAGTTAATCACAATCATAACAGAAAACTTCGTTCAATTGTTACATTGTCAGAATTCAGAATATCCAGTGTTGCCAACTTGCGTTGAATTTTGCCCATTTCAAGCCCGAGTTACAACCGCAGAAATCAAAGCCAGCTTCACATTGCCCAAATAAAACGATCCAGCATCACATATAAATAAACTGTCTTTTATTCATAATTAAGATTATTTTATTCCACGCCCTACTCCCGATTGGGAGCCGTGCATAAGTTCTTGCATTCCGGTGAAAACAAACATTGTGTTACGGCAAGTTTGTAACATCAAGTTTGGCACGTAGCAATTTTACAAAAGTTGAGTCATTCGGGTATGTTCGGAGACTGTGGGTAGAACGAAATGTGGGTGCAACGACATGCTCCCAACCAAACCTAACTAACCTGACCCAACCTAACAACCTAACACGTTCATCGTGGACCTATCGACAAGAAAGATGAATTTTGTAAAAGTTGAATCATTCGGGTATGTTCGGAGACTGTGGGTAGAATCAGTCGTATAATCCTTTTTTGATTAATGAATAGGTACACGGCTACAAAAACTTCCTCGGAAAAACGTTTAAAAAAATTCATGAAATCTATACTAATCATAAAGAGGTAGATTCCATTGATTGGAATTTAGAACCAACACCACGAAAGATCAATAAATAAACTGTACGAATCATTCAAATATGAAATTTTTGAATATTATTCACAATCTGACAACGTCGCTACAATTCAATCGAAGCCGGAATAAATACAGCTAGTTGTCACTTCCAATGAAATTTTCATTGGAAATTTGCAAAAAATGAACGTTATGAATGAACATTCGGGTGATATTTCTTGCAGGAAAATATGTTTGCTTACAGAAAATGGTGAGTAAAGTGACAAATCGAAAGTTATTTTTTCGTTACATAACCTAAAATTTCACCCTATTTTTATTTTGAACAGGAACTTGCTGTGGTTTCCGCGCCGAATTTTTGTACTCTTGATTCATTTTCAGATATTCTGAAGCTTCCCTAACAATTTTATCGAAATCCGAGGCAATCCAGCATTCTGAAACTTTACCGAAAAATCGCCTGTGTCCGACATTTGCTGGTCGAAGAGCCACATATTTTCGATAAAGATCCAAATAAATTTTTTCAATAATAGTAAAACTTCGTGAAACATTGGTTCAAGTATCTGGTATTTCAATAATTAATGAAGTACCCATATCTTCCACATCGTCAACAGTCAATTGACAAAGCTCCTCCCTGCGGCAAGCACCAAATATTTCCACAATCACAACTACTTCCATTAGAAGATACTCATCGTCTAATGCAGACTCCAAAAACTGGTCAATTTGGACTCTAGTCAAGATTTTTGATTTCTTTGGCCGGTAACCTTCTGCTTGACGCTTTAAATACGCGATAAGCTTAAAATATTTGCTGATATCTACGTCGCTATTTATACGTAGCATAGATTTGATCATTGAATAACTTGACCAAAGAGATGATGCATTCCATACCTTTTCTTTCTCCTCAAAATAGGCCAGAAATACATTTTCAGTATATTTTCCAGAAACGCCTTTCGCTTCACACCATTTCTGAAACTTATTATAGGCTATATCGTATTGAACCCTGGATTTTCTCGGCAACAAATCGAGGGTTGCTCTATTGGCCGCCGCCTCTATGTCTTCAAATGGATTATTTTCATTACTTTCTTCCATTTTAAGAAAAATCTACAACCTTAACTGCGTTTCAAATAAAACTAACAAACGTCTGTCAGATGCATCAAAACATTCGTAAACAATTAAATCAACAATGGTTGCTAAGGTCCGTAATATACGATGCAATTTAAAATTATCTCTATTGGATGTATTGATACAGGTTTTTAAAATTAAATTCAAACTGTATAATTACTTCATTTGAACGTTTGTAAAAAAATACTGCATGATATACGTTTTGAAAGTACCTTTTAAGGCACTCATGTGAATTGCAGGTTTCGCTTCGCTCATTCTGCAAACCTTCACATGCGTGCCTTAAAAATGTACTTTCAACACTTATATCATAAATAATTATAATTTGTGAATTGCAAAGCGCTTTCAGCTTTTACGCCGTCATCAGTGCGATACCTGCAAGTAAGTAATAGTCATAGAATTTGTTTGAAAATGAATTTTGAATAAGTTCATCGTCAAGTAATTACAGAAAAATCTTCCGGAGTTGGAATATAAAACGTTAAGGAAACATTACACTGAAGAAACATGAAATTTCAAATCAGTGCCCATCAGGTTTAAACTATTTAAATTTTTCAAAACATCAGTGCCCATTAGGGTACAACTATTAAAAATTTTCAAAACATTCTTTTATTTTTTTTTAATATTATTATAATAATATTATTATATATCACTTACTTGAAGGTATCGCACTGATGATGGCATGAAAGCCGAAAGCACTTTGCAATTAACGAATAGATACATTCACTCCTCAGATTCTCAATCCACCCCGATAAATTGCTGTGTTAATTGAAAAACAGTTTCTTCCGTATGTAACACGTTCTATCAGCCAGCAACTTCTTGTATATCTTAAATTTGACCATAAGAGGAGTTGATCACATCATAGAACGTGTTTTATTCAGAAGAAACTAATTTTCGATTAACGCAGCAATTCATCAGGGTAGATTGAAAATCTACTCTTCTACACATTTATAGATTCCCATATTGATTTAAATTTTTTCAGATTGTGATATGTTGAGAACTGAATGAAACTACGCAGGAAGAACCATCAACCCCAACATAGGAACATTCGAACAGTACTTGAAAAACTTCATTTTATAACAATCTGAGTGAAAGTTCAAACAGCATGGAAAAAAAACTTGTGGAATATATGACGAAAAACAGGTGACAGCCTGGAACTCCTTCATTCGGGGCAAGTCGTGGGTTCAAAAAAAAGAAAATTTTTTTTTATATTATAAATTTACCTAGCAAGCGGGGGGCGCCAGTTGCTTTTGTCAACAGGAAGGGGTGGTGGGACGATTAGACAAAATATTCATGACAGTTCTCCAAACACCCAAATTCAATCGCTAAATCAGTACGGTTAGGAAGGACTTACATAGAGTAGATAAAAAGCAAGATTACAAAAAAATAGAGAAATATCGCCCTAGTATTTTTCGTTTAATAGGCGAAGGGTTACGAGTGTTATTCATAATGAGTGATAAATCTCATAGTGGGTTTTCAACTGGTATTATCGAACT